>JAJHUR010099756.1:0-13915 GCA_027495735.1 Lutjanus campechanus | reverse complement strand
TGTGATCAGGTTTTACTGCGTGTTGGCACCGAAAGAAAGAGAAGCTGGTCTGGATTTGGACCACGAATGAAAAGAACTACAAACTTCTTTTTTTTTCATGCAGCTAAACAAACATCTAGAGGAGATTAAACAGCTGAACGGTCAATTTAAACTCATGAGGTGGTCGCAGATTCCATAAGTCCGTGTATGATAAGAATATTACAGTGTTTCTCTGACGGTTTGATGCACAATGAGGATTTTATATGAGGAGAAAACAACTCAAATTAAACCTGCAGGAGGGAGAAGAAACGCTGCGCTTTCAAGGCCAACATTTAGACCCACTTTTCTACTGTCATAAATACAAATTCTAAGGAAAATTAATTCTGTATTAATATTTTAGTGCCGTGGAGGGAATACTCAGATCCTTTACTGAAGTAAAAGTAGAAATACCTGAGTCTAAAATGACTCCGAGTTCTGGATTAAACGTGTTAAGTAAAAATAAATTAGTATTATCAGCGCAAAGTACTTCTCGTGCAGAATGTCTCCTTTCACAGATATGGGCCGTTCCACCGATGCCTTTTCATGAATATGCATGAAAAATAAAATAATATAATACATTATATTATGATGCATCATGTAAAAATGTAAATAAAACGCTGAAAAATAGGATTTTAGCGCGTCTTCACTCTTTAGATTCGCTTCATCATGAACTATAATGATTCGAATCATTCAGAAATCTTCTGTTTGTTTGTTTGTTTGTTTTATTGTGTCTCTGTTTCCACTTTCGACATTTAAATGCATCATGTTGTGTTTCAGATCCACAGTTTACTCGTGTCCCCTGGTTTTCACTCAGTCACTGTTACCCTGACACATCACCCCTCTAAAACTTTGGGACATTACACAAGTCACGTGATCAACAAAAAGTAGCACCACGGTCTCCTGAAGGCCACGAGAGGAGCACAAGTAAATTCTCTTTCTCTAATTTCTCTATTTTTGATCATATGACTGAGAATGTCAATCTCAACATTGAGTCTAAATGATCTCTTATGTTCTTATTTGTTTGGTAAACAGTTCAGGTAAACAACCTGAAGATGCTTTTCATAACAGTACTGATGTCACGTGACATTTCGTCCATTTGCTCACATTCTAAAAACTCAGTCCTGTTAAAGAAAACGTCAAATCTTCAATTTAGAAAGCAAGTAAATAATAAATAAAATGTCCTGAGAGTGACCAGAACACATTTAAAATAATGAAACCTGTTTGTTATTAGATACAGTGCTGAAAAACAGATTAAAATAAAGATTAATTTTGAAGTTACGACAAGCAAATTGTACCATATAGAACATTATATCATTTTCTATCACTAAATACATGTAAGAGGCTTTTAATGTTATAGTTCCTCAGTGTGGAGGCAGTTTTATCTTCATTATTGTCCTGGGTTCTGCATCATATCACATATTATATGTGTTTATGTGTAAAAAGTAGAATAACTAAATCTGTCAGATGAAAAAGTACAATATTTCTCCCTGAAATGTTTTGGAGAAGTATATTGTACAGTACCTGAGTACTTAGTTACTTTCCATCAATAAAGTATTAACCCAGAGGGATTCCCAAACCTGCACATTAGACCACAGACCCCCAACTTTAGAGGCTTTTGTCTTAAAGAATCCTCTGAGTATTTTTTAGGTTTCAAAATAAAGTAAAGTGAAGAATATAAATCAAAATAAATCAAAACGACCAAACCTGTTTCTTCCCTTCTTGTCCCAACTTACAAAAAAATGTGAGAGAAGTTAAAATAATCTGTTCCTCCTTTTGCTTGTGACCCCTCTGATCTATTCAAGGACCCCTCCTGGCCCCGGACCCCAGTTTGAAAACCACTGTATTAGCCTGTTAGTGACGTTAAGTTGTTGTTCAGGCCTGCTGAGTAGAAGCACTTCATATAACAGGCTCCATTAGGCCTGAACACTGCGCGTAATTAAACACAACAGAATCCTTTCACTGGAGGTTTTGAGCTCTGAACTAGTGTCATCTGGACATACACACTTTTTAATATCAGCTCTCCCAAATAAACCACAAATGTCACAAAATCTAAAAATAAAAAGCTACACTCCGAAAAATAATCCATGCTGTAGATTTTTGGGGAAAAAAATTTAAAAACAAAACAGAAAAAGCCTCCAGATATCATCTGTCAGTGACGCATCAAGCAAATCATCACCGTGAAATTCATCCGCGGACAAATCTGACATTTCATTTAACCTCTGAGGGTTTATTTGGTTTGATATGTAAGAAGAGTCCAGCTCAGCGGGACTTCATGGATGTTTTCAGGACATCAAAACTTAAAAAAACAACATATGAGGCAGAAAACTCCCGAGTCAAACTCAGACAGAGAGGAGATCTCAGCCATCGTTTCTGCTGGAAGGGATTTGGCTCCACTGAGACACAACAGAGCGAGCTCAGCTGAACACACACACACACACCTCAGATAGCAGAGCTGCAGACTGTGTGAGTCTCAACAATTAGACCAACACGTTTCTTTAATTTTCTGTATTAAAAGTGGGCAGAATATGCAGCATTCGTCAGCTGCAAGATAATAGAGTGTTGAGTCTCGATCTCTGAACGACAAATAACGCGGCTGTGGGTCCCGAGCACAGAAAACTAATAAGAAAATCCAGACAGAGGCAGGATCTCTGCACATAAAGCCTCCAGCACACATTTCTAAAGGCTCACTGAGAGGGATTATTGTTTTATCAGTCGTCTATACATTGTTTTTGGGGATTTTTAAAAAAGAAAATGTTGCCTAATAAACCTTTAAACGCCTCAAATCTGTAATCCAACGTTCATTTTATACTGCTTCAATCTCCTGCTGGTACGTTTTTATATAAAATACATATATTGCTCATTTTAAAACGTATAGAGCCTCACAAAGAAGATTATATTTAACAGGGTCCGACCAATAGTGGATTATCTGGGTCAATACTGATTCTGCGTATATTTGCTGATATTCCTTATACAGAACATTATAATATAGAATAAATACGTGAACACACATTTCTGCAAACATCCCTCTAAACTGGTTAATACTTGTGGTAAAGATATGGAGGCAGGATGTTTGACAATTTAGCAATAAATGTTATTGTCCAAAATGACACAGGCACTGAAACAGTCAACTTTCACCATAATTTTAATAATTATAAATAACTATAATTAAAATAACACAATTAGAGCAAAATATATGTTTGTTTTAAACTTGACTTAAGAAAAAATGATCAAATATACATAAAATGCTGCTTATGAAGCTAAAATATAAAAATAAGTTGCATTTTGTTCTGTTAAAAAAAGTTTTCATGTGCTCATATCAGATAACATACAAGCCAATACTGATAAAACTGTGACAGGCCGATATCAGTCTGATAATATCAGTCAGTGGATATATTGGTCAGGCTTTTATATTAAATGTTGGGATTTAATTATAATAATATCATCTGTTTTTTTTTCTCTCTGATTTTGGATATAAACCATGCACCAATTTATTTTGAGTTAATTTAATTATTTTTAATATTTACATTTTGGCTCCAGCTACTAAAATATAACAAATCAAACAATATCATCTCGCTGTTATTCGTGAAATTAAATAAAACCGTTATATTCAGCGGTACTTCATGTAGATCTATGAAGCGTCTTAAAAATCCAAATTGGAGTCTGCGCAATAAAATAGTCCCTCCTCATTACACACAGTGACTTCTGTGTGAATCCGCTCAGGCTCCCAGATGTTTTCAGGTGCTTTTTCAACCTGATACGTTTCCTCTAAATCCATTTAATTCAGCTGAGATGTGAGATGTGGGCTATCAGGTTGACACTCGTCTTTGTAAAATTCATCACGGTGTGAAAACTGCGGTCTAAATCCGCCAAACAGAACATCTGCAGACACCTGGTGCCGGAAAAGACATCTAACACGCGTGTGCTGCCTCGAGGCGACGTATATTTTACACTGATGTTAATTAACTCTGAGCTGAACATTAAAATAGCTCAAACACGTGAACTAACTTGAAATACAAACAGTTTTCTTCCTATAATGTCACTTAAATTGCGCCTGAAGCCACGTTCACTGTAAATAATTCTGGAAAATTGTCACATTTGTACAAAAACATAGTTTTCTATCTGTAAGATTTGTACATGTGGTGTTCATCTTGAACTAAGTCATTTTTAATTTAAATTCTGTATTTATTTATTTTTTATTCTATTTACTTTTTATATTGTTGCTCCCTCGACATTTCTTCCGCTGTAACAGACCAGAGCGCTTTACTTCACTACATGTTTTACTTTATATCTGTAGAATCCTTGAATCCTTGAACACAACGTGGCACAATAACATAATAATTCCTTAATTGGGCCTTTTGACTGCGCCTTTATTGCGCTCTTTACGCGTGTTGGCAGCGTTTCCAGTCTCTTCTCTGCTCCTCTGGGAGTCTTTTCATTCTGGCGCTGCTGGCCTGCAAACTGCCACAACAATCCCGGAGTCCAGCGGCCTGCGGTGAAGCTGTGCAGCCTCACTGAAGGTGCTTTAGATAAGACAGTGACAGGCTTTAACTGCAGGCTGCTCGCCACCCTTTTCCTAAAGTGCATTGTTGACATCCTCTCCATTGACCTCCATCACCTCCTCCTGTCTTGTCCTCATGATGAAAAATGATGACTGCATTTTCCTTCCTGGCCCTCGAGTGGTGCATCAATCACAAAGACGTTTGTTTAGAAGCAATAATCTAGTTTTTTTATTGTTATTATTATTATTACAGGCAGCTTTCTGTGTTGTGATTGGGGGAGTTTTGCGGTTGAATCTCACATTAACCCCCCCTGCGGAGGGAAGGTGCAGCGGTGGGGCCAGTGGCGCATTGTTTACGTTAGTTTTATGGGTTTGACTCATCTGACTGGAGGCCCTGGGGAGCGTTTGTGCGCGCAGGAATTTTTAGTTTCACTGACTCATTAAAATCTCATCCAAACAGGCCTAAAAATTGACGGTCCCGTTTGAGCTTTCAACGCCATCTGTTCACGGTCCTGCAAGAACACACACCTGCACACACACACACACACACACACACTGCTCCGGTCCAGAAGTGTTACTGTCTGCCAAAGAGTGAAAAGAGTGAAGCAGATATTATATTATTATTATTATTATTATTATTATTATTATTATTATTATATTACTGTGATTTTATAGGCATACTATGCAGGATTTTCCTTTAAAAATAGACTGGAGATGCAACGTTTAGTCGACAATAATTAAATTAATTCCCAAATTTTAAAATAATCTATTAATCGCTTTGTCATTAAAAAAATAAATAAAATGAAGTCTAAATTTTCTGATTCCAGGCTCTCAAACCGTGAATATTTTCTGATTTCTTTACTGATCACTGACAGTAAACTGAATATCTTTGTGTTGTGGACATTTAAGGACGTCATCTCGGGCTTTGGGAAACATTTTATGGACCAAACAACTAATCAATTAATCGAGAAAATGATCGACTGATTAATCGATAATGAAAATAAATGTTAGTTGCAGCCCTAATATAAACTCATCTCTAAATTATTCTTCTAAATCATCACTTATGACGCACTGGAAGTGTGTGGTGGCGTCAGACTCTGCAGCTTGTCTGCCTGTATTTTCTTATTTTCTCAGTATTTGACGTCCTGAGACTCAACGATGAATTATCTTTGTGGTGCGTTTACGTGCAGCACCTGACAAATCGTGCAGATTCTGCTTTTAATGTTGTTGCCAGAATATTTACATTTACAAGTTCAATAGATATTATAATTTATTTTTATCTCAAATATAATAAAATATTGAATTTAATAGCACTATAATCTTTAATTTAAAGTACTGTGGTCTTAATAATGAAATCTAAATTACAACTGGACACGCAGCTGCCATGTGGATCCGCCTGCACACACACAAATAAAAAAAAAATTATAATAAAAAAAATTGCGTAATGAAAAATGTTTAACCCATCCTGACTGGGGGTGGCGGGAAGGGGGGGTTCCCCACGTCATCAGGGAAGCACTGAAATAAATAAACATCTGACAGCAGCAATATTTCAATCAGTCCAAACAGCTCAGCGCTGCTGTGATTCTTCACAGCCTGCAGGCCGCAGCTCTGCAGCTCTGCGTCCTTCTGCCCACACAGCAGCTCCGTCCAGCCTGATCTCACCAAATGAATCAATCTATCAGTTTTAGGCTCTGCTCGTGCAGTAAAATGTCCTCTGAGGACGTGCAAAATAAATGCAGCTGCAGCTTTTTTTCCCCCCTGTTTGCATCCAAACCCTCCCAAACAGCAGTCAGTCAGACGGCAGCCTGCTCAAAGTTTGTAATGACTGATTTGTTTTGCTGACAAGGCCTTTAGTGAGTTCAAACCGCACTGCTGAGCTGCTGCTGCTGCTGCTGCTGCTGCCACACGTGTGTTTGTTCACCGCCTGTATTTACTACCTGAAGGTTGAAAATATACAACCTGCAGGTGAGACTGAAGCTTTTATTCTGGAAGTAAAAATCCCACATTTTGATATTTTAGGTCACCTCGGCTGTGCGGTTGAATTTGGTCTCTGCAGCGCAAAGTAGGGCCGCAAACCCTCCTGATAATTTAAAATAAAATAATCCCTCTTGAACCAAACAGGTCGTGTGAATTTTAACTATTGTTCTTCATTATTTTGAATTTAGGAAGTCAGAAAATCCAAATGATGTGGATTTACTGACAGACTCAATGCGTGCGTGTAACGCCATTAACACTCCTTGTGTATATTATTTAAAAAAAGACTGTTTCCCTCCTTTTTAGATCATTTAGCAACTGAAAGATAATGTGAAATATTTTACACCCCTACACACATTTTAACCTGCTTCTCTGCCTCGTAATTTGAAAATACTCCCGTCCATTAGCATTACCACTGCTAATAAATCACTCCAGTAAGTTAAAATCAAATAGACGGCACTTTATTAAACAAACAAAATGTAATGCCTTCAAAATAGTTTTAACAAATAAGACAAAATGAATAAAATAAGTCAGAATAGACTACAGAGTCCCTCCTCTATTTCTATACAAGAACTGGGACAAATAAAGGCAGCAATGAGAGAAAACTTTAAGTGTTTGGTCCTCAATATCCATCCACTCCCTTTTCCTAAAAAATAAATTACTATATTAGGCTATAATTTACAGTCTAGAGTCATAAACGCTGGTATTTATTTGAGCCATCTTTATAAACAATTCTCAAAGTGAGAGGGAAGAAAACTTACGTGTTTTTGGTGTTACACACGCCTCGACAAGAAAGAGTCTCTGAATCTCTTATGTCCATTCGGAGTGTGAATAAAAGACCAAAAGTACAAAAAATATAGAAAACATATATTAAAGTTATTAATTTAAAGACACACTTGGCTCTCAGAACTTGCTGCAGTCATAAACAAAAGCTCCTGAGGTGCGGTAGATGGACTGGCCGGAGGGGAACGCCATCTGACAGCTATTATTCCCGTTCACCGGGGAGCCGTTCAGCCCGATCCGCTGGGACTCAAACATCTCCCGCACCGAGTGGAAGTTCTGCTGCTGCGCCGGGTAACCCGGGCTCAGGTGGCTCAGGTCCCCGTACCAGGACGCGAGCCGGCCCTGGTGCGCGTGGTGGCCGTCCTGGCCCGCCTGGCTCAGGTTGGTGTGTCCGAGCGGGGACGCGGTGGTCGTGGTGATGCAATAGTCGGGCAGAGCCTCCTCCACCGTGGTGGAGGGCGCCAGGTGGCCCCCGGAGGACCTGTCCCCCGCGTACAGGCTCATGGCTTGCATGTTACAGTGATAGGTCGCGCTGGAGTTCTGGCTGCAGGTCGTGGAGCTGTACGCGGGCGTCTGGTTGGGGGAGTAGTTGAGCGACAGTGAGTGGGTGATACCTGTCCGAGAGGAGGCGATGAGCGGCGGGGACAGCTCGGCCTGCGGAGACCCCCGCAGGGTGGTCATGATGTTGTCCACGCTGAAGCCCTGCGCCGGGGCCTGGCCGTGGTGGTGCTGCTCGGCTCCGTCCATGCTGAGTGAGCGGGTGGAGGGCACGCTGTGCGGGCTGCCCGATGACATGCTGCTGCTGTCTGGGCTCTCGATCTTGGGGACGGTGCTCAGGGACGGGGACGCGGCCTGCGGCGGCGTTGAGGTCCCGTTCTCCGTCTTTATATCCTGGATCCGCACCGGCTGGGAGCCCTGCACGGCCGGGTCCTGCTCCCGGCCCGGGGTGCGGGCAGAGGGGTCCTTACCCGGCCGGTCCCGCTCCTCTTTCTCCCTCTGCACGTCCTTCTTTTTGAACCTCCTCCGGCGCCGTAGGAAGCTGCCGTTCTCAAACATGTTGTAGGAGTCCGGGTCCAGGGTCCAGTAGCTGCCCTTCCCGGGCTTCTTATCGTCCCGGGGCACTTTGACGAAGCACTCGTTGAGCGACAGGTTGTGCCTGATGCTGTTCTGCCAGCCCTGCTTGTTGTCCCGGTAGAAGGGGAAGCGCTCCATGATGAACTGATAAATCCCGTTCAGGGTGATCTTCTTCTCCGGCGAGTTCTGGATCGCCATGGTGATGAGCGCGATGTAGCTGTACGGAGGCTTCACCATGTCCTTCGGCTGGTGCTGCGGGGTGTACGGTCCGTACGCCCGGGCCATGCTGGGCGGGTACTGGTCGTGGGCCGAATGGGAGTACATGCTCATGGGCGCAGGCATCCCGGTGTATCCCCCGCTGGCCCGGTAGTAGCTCTGCTCGCTGCTGATGTACGGTACAACTCCCAAAGAGTTGGGGCTGGAGACGGAGTAGCGCGCCTGCATCCTGCGCAATGCGTAAAACCTCCCCAAACTGCGTCCCCCCAGAAAGTCTCACAACTTCGGCGTGTGCTCCGATTCTGTTCCTGCTCCTCTTCTCTGTGGAAGTCCTGTTTTTAAGCCACAGCTCGCCACGGTGAACCGGAGAGAGCGCACACTGCCGCTGTGAACATTTGGGAGTCTGAGGAGGCTAAAAGTACGACTGGAGGAGCACGAGTCTACACAGCAAGAAACTTTTTTTTACCCGTAACATTTTTTCCTCCCTTTTGGCTGCTAGAGCTGCTCCTCCCCGAATGTGTGCTCCATCATCCAATTGGAGGACGAAATGAACCTGTGGAAAGCTGCATGGCGACAAAACTTACTACACCTCACTCCTCCTCCTTCACCTCTCTCCTCCTCCTCCTCCTCCTCCTCCTCTCTCCTCAGCTCAGACATAGAGTTATTAAAATGTTGTTAAGGGTGTGCCCAAAAATGATGAAAAATTAACTTAATGGCGCAAATTGCGAGAGATTTATTATTTTTTATTACTTTATCATATATTGTGAGCTATAAAACATCTTCTCATGAGTCTATTTTGAAAACGAAGTAGTGAGTTTATTGTGGGGCTACAAGCTTTAAAGCTTCTGAGCAAATTGGCGACCTCTCTGAAATATCAAAACTGTGCGTAAACGTGGGAATAAAGCTCTATACAGCTCTCAAAATTTACATAAACTGATAAATGTGTCCAAATGATAGGTATTATCATAATTAACGGTTAACACTAGTTATTAACATATTTATGTATGAGTAAACCTCCAATTAGACAGAAGGTATCAACGATCAGGAATGCAAAATGAGCGAACACCAATCAGGCCGCTGTGTGAGAACTTCTCTATCAGCTGCGGCTGAGCCTCTGAATAAACAGACGGACATGAAAGAGTGTGGATGCCTCCCTCCTGCTCCCCGACAGCGCCGGTGGGCGGTGTGTGGAAACTAATTAAAGGTTAAATGAAGATCATTTGGTCGAGATGGGTGAGAAAAGGGTCCCCCGGGTGCGAACGGCTGCTGAGAGCGCTGAGGTGAGGAGGAGGCTTCTTCTTCTGTCTTTTTTTAAAAGATGAAGACCTCCAAATGTCATTCACACTGACCGGGTGTAAACAGAGCCATCAAAGCCCCCCCACCCCCCCACCGGCTGTTGGAAAGTTACGTTTCGTTGTGTTGATTACAAAGTTAAACACAACAGAAGTGTGTTTTCAGCCTGATGGAAATAATCGTTTAAAAACACACAAAAAGGAGCCGATTAAGGGAGTTATGCTTCATTTAGACTTATAGAATATATCAATTAATATTCTAAAATCGAATTTTATTATCAAAGTGGGAAAATTCGCAGTTAAATATCAAAATGAATGTCCTCAAATCTCTTTTTATTTTTTTGTTGATTTGTCATCAAGAGAACTTTTTCCTGCTTTATCACTCATAGTTTTGCATTTTAATATTATTAATATTATTAAGATAAATAGTTCTTTTCTTTTGTAATTCACTTTTTATTGCCTTTTAAAATAAGTATCATAAAACAAAACAATAATACCAACCCCATAAAGAAACAGAAATTAAACAGAAAAAAGAAAATACATAAATGAATGAAAATATTAACAAAGTAAGCTTTGCTTCATCATCATCACGTATCACTGTATCAGTAGTTTGCATCAGGGATGCACGAAATATCAATATTTTATCAAAATATGACACCACATATCATCTTAGATTTAAATTATCATCACAGTATCATTTCCTTGTTTTAAAGGCTTCATTACAATAAAGTGATTTAATTTTCTGAATTTATCAAACATTTGAATTTACCCACTTAGTCATTATATCCACAGAACTGATGATTATTTATCACAAATCTCATTGTGTTAATGTATTGAGCACCAATAGTCACAATATTGTGGTATTTCTGATCAAAAAAAATTGTATATTTAATTTTGTCCATATTGCCCAAAGATACTGTTGAGCAGCAATGCATCATATTCTATAAGATCATCATGTTTGCATTGGTTGTGAATTAAAGAAAATGTGTGTATTAAGATATATATAGCCAAAAAATATTGAGATATTATTTTGTGTCATAGGCTTAAGAATAATTATCCCTCCTACAAACAGCCAGAGTAACTTACAGCTGCTATTCACATATCAAACAGTCTTTACTAAGTAAATCATCCCTCATATATACTAATAACACCTCAACATCATCATCACAGGGTTATCATTCATATGTCTCAGTGGGAGCAACATACCCAGCAAAATAAAAAATAAATAAAAATAAAATCATAGTCATCATCACATTTTTATCCCGTTTATTACTGAACTATCTGACATTTATCAGTCATAACAAGATAAACACATTTCTTACATATTTTCTATTTAATTAATTTTTGCACATTTTAGTGATAACATTTGTTGAGAAACTTGTCATCATATCTGTTTTATTTTGTTTAAAGTGTGTGTGTAAATAAAATCATTTTAAATGTGTAAAAACAGTCCTGAATGTTGAATATAGTGGATTTATTTGAAACATTAAAGGCAACCAAAGTCAGTTTAATGATAAAGGCTCGTATATCTGCTGTTATATCAAATTATTATAACATAGTTTATTAAAGGGCTGCGAATAATATAGTTTTCTAAAAGAGTTGCAGCTCCAACAGAAGACTTTTTATATAAAATAGTTTAATCTCTCATTATTATCAAGTATTTGGATTAAGATAACTTAACAAATTCATCTGAGTATTCTTGAAATTAATTAAGGCCAAGACGAAAATATATCATCTATTTATTGACAGAACCAAAGACAGTCAGAGTCTAATTCTCAGAAAGCTGTGCGGTTAAAATAAAACTTGACTCTGCGTTTTGGTTTGACTTTGAGCTCAAACTTTGCCTTTTAACTTAAAGCTACTACGAGGAAGTTTCATATTTTATTGACTCTGGAGGCCCCTGTCAACAAAGAGGTCGTTTTTTTCCACCACCAAATGTAACATCAAAAATAAAATTATCTAAATAAAAATCTCCTGTTTCTTTCTTAACTGACTAACATACGATTCATCTGATTTCAAGGTGAATCCGACCCGGTGGCAGCATTAAGAATAATTACATAGAAACTGACAGTCTTCATGCTGATGGTCTTGTTTGCTTCTGTAGGTCACATAGAAGCATCAGAATAAATTTTTGTTTTATAACTAGTTTAAGAAAACTCTCTGTTGTAGCTTTAACTTTCTATTTGAAAACAAAAAACACGCAGTTAATCGGTATTAACGAACATCCGAACGAGCTCGTGGAGTCAATAAGAATTCAAATGTGAAAAAAGGATATTATCTAATCTTTCTCTTGGGAACTCAGCTGATTGACACGTTTTCAGAATTTGCATAATTTTCTTTTCAGTTACAACAAAGTTCTCAGTCTGTGATCATCTGTGAGAAGAGTTCGTTCCTCACTTCTGTGTCTTCGTTTGGTTCTTTGTTCTGTGATTTGCATGTGTCGTCAGGGAGCAAACGCAGCAGAGCGGAGGACTCCGTCACCTGTGAGGTCCAGACCGGGGGTGGAGGGGGGGTTGAGTCCTCTGCAGCAGCGGCGGTGACTGACCAGTGACCCCTGCTGACTGCACCGAGGGTCGCCTCAGATCCCCGCAGCATCTGTCGGTGTGAGGAGGAAGGAAAGCAGACGGGCCTGCAGGCAGCAGAACACAGGTGGATGCATGAAACAACACACTGTCTGATACAATATCTATACAACTTTACATTTTATTCTATTAATTCGTTATTAATTAGACATTTGTCACAAGAGTTTTTGTTTTTCACGGTATAAACTCGCTCTTATCTGCAGCACAAATCCTCCATCTGTCACCAGTGAGATTTCAATAAAAACCAATCACATCCGGAGATAATATTTTGGACTAAGAACATCAAAAAGCATCGTTATATATTAATAATAAGAGATTAAATTTCATTGTTTGATATAAATCGATAGTTAAGAGGAGTTTAAACAGAATTCCTGCTGCTGTATTCTGTGGTAGTTCCTCTGTTAATGTACAACACACTCCTGCCCCCTGTTGGACAGTTTTTAAAAGTGCATGATGGCTGCATGTTGATTGTGAGTTTTTACCAGCGGTGGAGAAAGTACAGTGTAGAAATATTCTGCTACAAGTAAAAGTCCTGCATTTAAACTTGTACTTAAGCAGCACAGGTGTATAATGAGACAATGAGCCCCTGTAAGTGGAGCATCTTAATAAAGTTTTACTCAGATTCTCCATCATCCCTCACTGTAAAAATCATGCAGGAATCATCAACTGAACTTAAATATAAAGGTTTTTATCTGTTGAAATCATGAGTTAAATGAACGTGAGACTCCAATCAGGTCATTAAATTAAGTTTCTGAAGGAACACGACCAGCAGACTTCCCAGCATGCACTGTGAGAGTTAAAACTCTCCTGAGACTCCGTCCATGACGAAGATTAGTGGTGAATTCAGTCTGTTACTCAAAATTTAATCAGTTCACTGGGAGCAGTTTCACATATTTTCTTCGTGCCAGTTCTGGAGCAAAGTAGCTCCAACAGGAGCAGCTGCAGCTGGAAGTTCTTTGTGTAAAATGAAGAACTGATTCCTCAAACTGAGGGAACGTACCGCTGTAAAAGAAAATCTCATTTGTTTGGAAATTAATATCTGATGCTTATTGAACATGTTTTCTCAAGTACAACTTAATTAATATCAAGTTTATTTGATTAGAAAAGTTTATTTGTTTTCAATTGTTGCAAAATTCCCTCAACCTTTTCAAATTCAGTCAACTTCCGCTTGTGAGACGCTGACACTAAAATAAAACAAATATTTTATTTCTACAGAGCAGGACACAGACTTTGTGGTCGTTTTGCATCTTTTTGTGTGTCGTTGTAGTTTATGCATCTTTCTGTGTCTCTTTGTGTTTATTTTGCATTGACTGATTTTATTTAACAATATACAGGATATAGTTTCCATTTACTATTTATTGAAAATTGTCGAGGATAACAAAAGAAAGCTTCTGTGATTATTTCCACTGTGGTCCTTGATGCGAGGGCGTAAACACACGTAACAAACATACAGCTCATACAATCAAAAGCACATTAAA
>JAJHUR010099753.1:0-10670 GCA_027495735.1 Lutjanus campechanus | reverse complement strand
ACTGCTGAGCAGAAATTGATACATAGAATGTCTTTTTTTCAATATATAAAAGCCTATTTTTGATACAAAATCTGTGTACTTTCTTGTAATAAAGAGTTCAAAATTATGTGTGTAGATCTAGACTTATAGCTTCTTACGCATTAATAGCCTAAATCACCCACTGCAGTTGCATGATCCAAATGGGGAGCGTACCTATGTTCCCCGGGTCCGATGTTCCCCACTTTGTATGTGACCGGGGAACATAGGACCTTTTTTTTTAAAAAAGGGTCCTATGTTCCCCGGTCTGTTATTTTTTAAAATAGCCTACTATATAATGTTGATATTTATTTATTTATTTATTTTTTATTATTATTTTTTTTAATAGGCTTATGTACAGGGCATATGACGCACATATCCAAACAGGCCTATAGAGAACAGGCTGTAAATTGGCTTTCGGCATCAGCTTCTTCAGAGAGCAGCGGCGCTTTCCAGGGTGCTGATCCTGCCTTTGTTCATTTGTTTGTTTGTTCAGTATTGTTTCACTGTTATTTTCTGCAGTTATTTTTGCACAAATTCGTACTTTGTAATTTGACAGTGCCCATAGATAGCCTTTTGGGGGGGGCATAGGGATTAATATTTTTCATAAAATTGGATTTTCTATCCTGGAAACAGAATAGAAACTATCCTGCACTATCTCGATGTATGTAGGTTCCAAACCTGATCATTTTAGTGTTTTATCTGATGGTATTAATAATTATTACTGAGGCAGAACGTCATTTCAACATTAATCAATATTATAATGAACATAATATAAACTGCGCAGCTGCATGCAGCTTGACTTTCGCTGCAGTTACATGTGAGGATGAAATGCCAACTTCAGCCTGATCTGTCTCTCTCTGAATGAGCAGCCTCATGGAAGTGATATTTTACACTTCTTCATATTTTAATCTAACGAAATTCGTTAAAATAAGTCATTTGGTGTTTTCAAAGTCATGATATCGAGCTGAAACAGGTTCCACACTTCGTTCCGATTTACAGGCTGCTGCTGAGCGGAGCAGACGGTTCGCACCCCACGCACTGCGATGTTCAACATCGTAGTTAATTATCACTGAAAGTTAAAAAGCAAAACTCTAAAAAAGCTCTCACACACTTGGTCCGGGGCTTTGGATACATTCTTCGGGAGATTTTGGAGTCTTTCTTCAGCGAGGGGCGCTTTTTGTAACAGTTAACTGCTGACGGTATCCATCACATGCAGTATTTCACCCAGACATGTTTTGAAAAAAGTATAAATAAAAGTATAAAAATCCAGTGATCTTGAAGCTTCGAGCTGCACCTGGAATTTTATCTGAGATTCTAAAAGTTGCAGCAAACATCAGTCCAGCGGTTTTTTTCCCTCCAGCGCAGCGCACAGTTTGCATCTTCATTGTTTAATTTTTTGAAGTATTTTCACACAAAGCTGGTGGCAGACATTGTGTTGTGTGTCTCATTCAGATTATAGAGCAAAAAGTTTTTGTATTAAGTGTATTAATGATCAGAAGTGCTTGAATTTGTGGCGATTTGTGATCGTTAATTGATTCATAAAAGCACCAGGTGTGCTTGGCCGGCGCATAGGAGCCAGAAAACACACACTACCCGCTTGAAAATTAAATCTTAAAAATAATATAGCACATGCTATGATATTATGATATAGTAGACTATGTATTATTTATTATTGTAGCGTGTATTTTAGCAAAATATCCACTATAATGGGAGATGTAAAGCAAATAAATAAATGAATAAATAAATAATAAAAAATGCGCACAATAAAATAAATAAAAGCCGACTAGTAAACTGATCTTAGACATTGAAAAGTTTGAAATCCTGCTCTAGGCTGTGATATTTTGTTTATTTATCATCATTTCTGGTATAAAAAATGCATTCTTGGTGTGCTTCTGAGCACAATGCTGGCGGTCCTAGTGTTAAGGAAAAGTTTGTATATGAAACGAGAAAAAGTCACAAAGAGGGGGGAAAAAAAAGGTTCGACTATTCGTCGACTGTGGCAAAATCTGATGAATCAGATTCGACTATGAAAATCCTTAGTCAAAAACAGCCCTATTATGGATTGCAGATGGTGAAACCCTTACATTCCTGCAGTTTTGTGTTGAGAAATGCTTTTAAACTGCTGGTCTATTTGTCTAAGCAGTTTTCCATAAAGTGGTGAACCTCAACCCATCCATGCTTGTGAATGACTGAGCCTTTCAAGGATGCTCCTTTAATACACAATCATGATACCAAATGATACTCTAATTCACCAATTCAACAGGTGTTTTTCAAGCTATGACTTTCTCAGTCTTTTGTTGCTCATGTTGCTCACTATTTTTTGGGAATGTGTTGCAGGAATCAAATTGAGTGTATATTTACAAAAAGCAATAAACTTAAAGCTACAGTAGGCAACATTGTTTTGGTATAATTGAGAAATAATTTCATAAAAACCTTTAAGCATATTGTAAATCAGGTGTTCTGAGGGAGAGCTACACTTGTGCACCTCCTCTTTAGCTCTATTTTCAGCATTTAGAGAATCTGTGCCAGGACAATAGACTTGAACCAATAACAGGTCTTTTAGGACCTGGGCGACTCCTCCTACTAGAGCAGCTGCGAGTTCACGTTACTTCGGTCAGACCCTGAATCAGTGACGGCAACTACTGCAGGAAAAGTTGCTATAAAACGGCATTATAATAAAGAGAAAATAGCCTAATAGCCTTTATCTTCATGTTTGCTTGTAAACCTGTGCAGCAGCACCATGGAGGAATCCACCGCGCCGTTTACAGGGTGAGTAAATGACACAGTGCTTTTGTACTGACATTTTTGGCCGCACGAGTCAAACCATGTTGCCGCTTATATCGCGGAGAGCCGCACCCGACATGAACCACAAGCCCGACTCCAACTCTCCAAGCGAGCTGCAGTCATGTGGCGCTGACCGCGGCCCAGCGGTGTCGAGCCTCGTTTCTGTCCCCCTCCAACAAGCACAAGATACTGAGCTTGTGTGTGCAGGAGAGCAGAGAGAAAGACGTTTTTAAAAGTCTCTTTATGTTCAGCTCTCTGTACTTTTATATCTTCACACTGAATCTTCATGTTTTTAAATGTAGTTTCTCTCCTCTGTCGGTGTTTTTTACTGTCAGGTGTCTGTTTTATTACACACAGTTGATGTCTGTCGGTCTGTGCTCGCTCACAAGCCTCATTAACAGTTGCTTGCGCTCATGAAGGGCATGCTGCTCGTCTAGTGGGAGGGGTTGCGGATGCAGAAAACCAAACCTAACTCAGATGAGACTCAAAAATCAACCGTTTTCAGGCTTTCTACCTACTGCAGCTTTAATCAGTTTAAACATAATATATATTGTCTTTGTACGGGATTTAATTCAATACAAGTCAAAAATGCATTTTGTTTTTATTTACATTTTGCACAACATCTCAACTTTTGGATTGGGTTGTATTATTTTTGAAACAACTTTATCTATTTTTTATTTTGTTTCTATTTTATTTTATTTTTTTCAGACTTTCCAGTCCATCTCCACCTCCTGTGAATCTCCAGACTTGCCTCGTGGACCTGTTGTTCGTCGTCAGCGATCGTTCAAAAGTGTGACTGACTGTATGACAAAGCTGAGGGCTGACATAGAGAGACTCCTGAATGACACGTGGCCCAAGATCTCTGACTCAGGTACCTGATGGAAATATTTAAATCCAGAGTTATGAGTTATGAGTTAAGTCCAGTTGTATTAAGGTTTTTTTTTTGTTAGTGTCTACTATAGGTGTTGTGGTGCCACCTGAGCCAAAGACCAGAGACCAGTTTTTAAGTTGTGAGTAAAACATCAAACATTGTCATTAAATCTTTTGCAGCTCCACAATGTACCTTTTCATCATTAATGAACTGAATATTAAAATGCTAATGTTTTATTGCATTTTTTTTCCTGCTTTGTTCTTCTGTCAGATTGCTGTCCTCTAACCCTGGATGGAAACTCCTGCTCTGGCAGCTTGTCCATTTCACAAGAATACCGCCGCGTGACGATTGAAACCTATAATTATGGTTTTAAACACTCAAGCAACGGAATCAGGCAGGTGTTGTGCAGAGAGGGTCTGACACAGCGATGTTACTGGGAGGTCAGGTGCAGTGGTGGTTCTTGGTCTGTGGCAGTGTCGTACAAAAACAACATCAAATCATTGATGCATAACTCAGAGTTTGGAAATAATAACGAGTCGTGGAGTTTAGAGTGCTCCCCACATGGTTTCTCTTTCCGACACAACTCAAAAAGCATGCCAGTGTCAGGCCCGCAATCCTACCACATCGGGGTGTTCCTGGATTATGAGCCAGGTACTCTGTCCTTTTACAGCATCTCTGACACGATGACTCTGCTCCACAAAGAACACATCACATTCACTCAGCCTCTCTACCCTGGCCTTGGCTTGAGGGATGGTGGATCAAAGCTTTCACAACATCGGCACCGGTGTGATCTTATCCCTCTCAAAAGCTTTGGAGTCCAGTCTTGAACTGGAGTGTCTGTTCTGGAGACACCCAATAAATGCCATTTATCCCTTGTTGTGTCTTGAAAACAGCTGTTGTTAGCATGTTGTTAGCTGCCCACTGACAATCCCAAGATGCTGTGATCAGAGGCTGCGTTCCTGAGTTGTGTGACAACACTGATCCATAGGTGTATTAATAGTATATGAGACTGATCCTTAAAAATAATGATGACTGTAATGACCTCAACCTCACAGTAGGCATTGCATGCAGTAATGTGGTTACTGTCACAGCCCTAGTTTAGGGCTCTGTCCAATAACTAAACAAAATAAAAATGTCAAAAAAGGAAATATTCTCACACCTATTTTCCTTATTAAACAGAAAAATACCAAACTAAGACAAGCTGGAAACAAAAGAACATTAAAACTCATCAAAACCATCTTGCTTACTCTTTCCATTGTTCCAACAATCATCCTGTCATTTAGTTTAAATAACTCCTTAATTCACTGTGTTAGTTATGAAAATATTCTGGCTCTATGCTGTTTTCATCTATCTCGGTGGTGTGCACTGTGCAGCTGAATGAGAATGAGCTGAGCGGTGGCTGTCACTCGTTACTTGGAGGCAGATCATTGAATTAATCAAATAAAAAAATCACACACAGCTGATATATTCATCCAGTCGCCCAAGCATGTTGGTGTTCTTTGTTGAAAACATGTTTTGTTAAATGTTTTCAGTTCTTTCACTCTGCTTTTCCCTGTTGAATCAAACGTGTTGCTCATTGGGGTGTTAAGATATTTTTCTACACGGAAGATTTGTCTGATAATGACTTTTGAAAAATGTTTTTAAAAAAACATGCTTCTTTGAATATGTTTTCGAGTGCTATGGACCTCAATGCTTGTGGTCAATTTGGCTGTTTGTTGAATTAAAATTGCCAACTGACACACTTTATAAAAAGCTTTTCAAAAATGGTGACACTTCACTTAAAACCATTTTAGCTTTGCCTCACTTATATCTGTTTCAGTGTATTCAGAGTCATCTATGTGACTGTTTTCTTGTGATACATTATTTGTTTATTATTGTTTATTTTCAGTTATCTACAACATTTGAGCATATATGAAGAGTAGAGAATTTTAGATCATAATAAAGAAATAAATCAATAAATAAATGCATTCTCCCGGCCCATTGTGTCTGATTTTCATTTGTCCCATGGCAGACCACTTAGAGGCAAATGAGTCTAACAAAATAGTTTTAAAAAGTGCATCTACAATATCCTGTGTGTTTTCTGCATAGTGTCTCATACTTCTTTCCAGATTGTCATATACAACAGCACAAAGTAGAAGACAGAACTTGAGTGAATGTCACTGTCTTTGCCCAAACCACAGAGAGCTATTCTGCTTCTGGACCTGTCATGTGTCTTTTCTCTATAATGTAGGTTAATTCATAAAGTAAATCACTATAAATTGCTTGTAATTCCACTAAATTTAAAATTTTTCAGCAAATGGCCCCTTAAAAGAAGGCTACGCCATCTTTTTTACACTTCTACTTAGTTTTTGAAAGAAAAACACAACAGAAATGTATTGGAAAGATATTAGACATGTTTTAAAAATATGTTCACAGTGTCAACACAGAATACAAACATAACAGCCTACACCACACACATATCAAGAGACTGTTTCCCTCTTAGTTCATATATAAAATTTGGATTCTGATTAGAGCTAATATAAAACTAAAAAATGTACAAAATCATAGAAAATATAAAATAGGCATAATAAAACACACAGGAAGAAGACCTTTTGTATGAGGCTGTGACAGGAGAGCTGCCATGCCTGAACCATGTGACGACTCTACAGTGTTTACTGTCTGCAAAGTGCACCAGAGTTCATCTGCAGTAAAACAAAACAACTGCTGCTCAACAACAGGACTTTGTTCCTCAACCCATCATAACCAGTGGGTCAGCCAGTTGAAACATTAGATCATTTTAAGTAGCAAAAGACGGTAAATGTTTCTGTGTTAACTTTGGTTATGAGTTCAATAAATATATGCACCATAAATATCTAATCCATCTGTTGCATAAAAAATGAGATAAAAAGTGACAATAATGAGCTAAAAACAAAAAAACAAAAATGAGATAAGCAGTTAATTATGAAATATTAGTCGAAATTATGAGCTAAAAAAGTTTGAAACTATGAGATAAAAAGTTGAAATTATGTTATCTAAAGTAGGATTTTTGAGATAAAAAATCGATATTGTGAAAAAAGTAGAAATTAGATAAAAAGTCACAATAATGAGATAAAAAGGGTGAAATTATGAGATTCAAAGACAAAATTATATGATTAAAAAAAAAAAAATCTAAATTATGCAACAAAAATATGAGAAAAAATTGTGTTTATGAAATAAAAAGCTGAGTTGAATGTCAGAATTATGAGATAAAAAGTTGAAATTATGAGATAAAGAGTTGAAAATCAGACAAAAAGTCGCTAATATGACACAAACGTCATTATTATAATTCTATCATAATTTTGACTTTTAAATTAATTATTATAATTCACCTTTGGTGATGTATATTTTTCTTTTACTGGCGGAAATGGGCTTCCATATCATGATGACATTTGATTCCTCCCTGTTTCGTCCTCTCTGTAACACGCCTATGAGGCCGCTCAGACGGGCGACACAGTAAACACTGCGGCTTTCACACAGTGCGCAGACATTTGGCTTCATTCATGTCTTCACAGGAGCTAAACTATGGATGACATTTATCAATATCATGTCTTCTTCGAGTGTCACAGCCTCCGCGAGGAGCAGATCAAGAAAATAGAAAATTATTTCCGTATTCGCCGCAAATCAGGCGGAGGAGACTGCGGACCACTGAGGAGGGTACACGACCAAATCTACAGCGTTGCTTTCAAAAACCACAAAGGTAGGTAGGCCATAACACAGCGTGTTTTAATCATAAACATTTTAATACAAATATTTTTCTATGTAAATGCATTGCCTTGTAATGTTGGCAAAATGAGTGCCCGGTCTTCGAGCTATTAAATGCACCAACTGATATATTTATTTACATTTTATTCGCCTAAAGAACAAAATTGTTTAGCCTGCTATTAAATGTAAAGGATGAACCCGGTCAATGAGCCACTGATTCACCGGGACTGTTGTGAGCCTGGATTCTGAACGGTGACATCCTTAAGTTTCGCTTTCCTGGGAAAGAGAAACTGGTGCTGCCTGCCAGAGATAAAGTTTCAGCTAAGTAGGCGAATGTTTGGAGTATCGTATTAAAGTAATAAATATACACTAATGAAATAGCAATAGTAATTATAGCAATTTTAACAGTGAAAAAAAAAGTCATAATAACCCACTGTATCTCACGTAATCACATTACTTTTTTGCAGTGGACTAGACAACAGTTGTAGTGGGAACTAGATTTTAATTACCGTATTTGAACTGAGTTAAAAGTAATACCACATTTAAATGTAGTTAAATATTTAAAGGAAAGTATGTCAACAGACAAACATGGTGCTTATTGCTAAATTATAGGTTTGTATCCAAACACTTTATATTTCAGCTAGATTTGGTTTTAAGAAGAATGCACTTTTAAATATTAGGGTTTTAACTACACTGTTTTCTGTTAGTTTAATCTACAGCAAGACATCATATTCCATAAAATCATCATATTGTGGCATTCTTGTCCTGTGAGAATCACTTGTCTCCAAAAAGTAAACTTTTCATGGTGTCAGAAAAACAGCCTGTTTTCTGCTTTGTGATGACGTATTTTATTTCCAGCTAATCCTCAAGGGTTTTAAAGAGTTTATTTAACTGATGAAATGTGATGTTACTACGGCAAGTTTTTCTACCGGAAAACTGATGTCGAGGTTAAAGTCCTTGAACAATCTGTACATTTGTGTTACATTCTTAGAACGTAGTGGCAGAGTTACCTAAAGGACCACCAGCAGGACATCTCAGGGGAATGTTATTAAAATTACCCCCAAAAATGTTACTTTATATGATTATAAGAATGTTTAGGAAACTTTACATTGAACAGAAACATTTGCACAGTGTTCTTACAGTGTTGTGGGAGGGTTACCAAACAGAAACCAGAAAGTTATTACCAGTAATGGGAATGTTTTGTGTTAGCTGTGTACTTATGACAACAATGACTTGGTCACACCTTTGACAACTAGTGACTCCAGCTGTCAGATGAATGTGGGGGTGTGAAAAATACAATATTTACTTCTGTAGTGGAGTAGAGGTATAAAGTAGCATAAAACTCAAAGTAAACGGTTTCAAAATTGTGCTTAAGTACACTGCTTGAGTAAGTGTACTGGTGCACATGGGGTTGAAGCCCACTGGCATGAATAGAGGGAAGATAATGAGGAGAGAAGTAAGAAAAGGATGAAACAAACTTTTGTTGCTCTACATGAGGTTTTATCCTCTACTCCTCCTTATTTTCTAATAAGAAGTGTCAGAAAAAGAAAGAAAGTCTCGTCTAATTAAAAAAGACTGGTTTATGTTTTTTTTTTAAAAAGCAGTAATTCCCTTATTTACTCAGAATCAGTAATGTAATTGACTCTGTTTTAGACCAGCAGGCAGTCCTGCAAAGATCTGAGCATGTTGTGGAGGGTCTGGTGTTCACTGTCCGAGGCAGCTTGGAACCTCACACCTCCTCAAACATCAACACCTCCACTGCAAGCCAGGATTTTACAGCTCCAGCACAGGTAAGCACAATATTTCCATTCACAGTTCCTCATTTCAAGTACAACTCCAATTCCAAAAAGAACACTTAGACCTTATTCAATTGAATATAGTCCAAAGATGCAATATTTAATATACAAACTGATTGACTATATTGTTTTTTTTTGTAAATATACACTGATTCTGAATTTGATGCTTGTAACATTTTCCAAAAAACGTTGGGACAGGAACATGTTTACTACTGTGAGTCCATCTCAGACGAGCTCAGCCTCAGAGAAGTCAGCATTGTTTCTGGATTTTGATGATATATGGCTTCCTCCTGCCATGGTAGTCTTACTAACTACCAACAACGCTTTTCCAGTCCGTTGTTGCCCCTGTCACAAACTTTTTGGAACATGTTGCAGACATCAAATTCCGAAAAGGGATGGGAACTGCAAAACCAAAACGTTACTTGATAGTCATTGGGCACCATTCAACAATTATTCTCACTCTCCAGGCATGCACGCACAACCACAGAGAGACCTATTTACACACAGCAGCAATACACACACGGATTAGACACACACAACAGAGCTGAGGGCCGCACAAAAAAATACAAATACAAAATACATCAGGGTCTGCAGATGTCCTGTTGGTGACACTACCTGGGCCTGTAATAACACAAGCATGTGAATATTAAATTCACATTGATTAACTGGGGTTAATTTGGGTTAAATTGGGGTTGTAGTTATTAAAAAGATAGAATAGCTGAGTGTTGTTATCATTATTTGGATATCTCTTTTCAACAGCAGAGCCCACAGCCCATTCCTGCCTCAACACCACCACCAAGTGATGAAGAATATGAACAACAGCTTGATGCATACCTCCTTCGTTACTTAAATGAGTGTCCCGAGGCTGAGAAAGAACTGGAGAAAAACCCCACCTGTGCACAGCTTTACCCAGAGGAAAGCAGGGTTCTAGATGACACAGAAAAGGCACTCAAAGGTGAGATCAGGGAAGTCAAGATACATGTTCCAAACTGCTCTGCTGTGCCATCTGAGCTTCAGGAAAAGCTCAAGTTCATGGCAAATGAGCTGAACCAAGGGCAATGTAGGATTCAGGTTGAGTTTGGCTCAGACAGCACAGTCTGCTTACTGGGCCTCACCAAAGAGGTTGAAGAGCTGAGTGAAGCTGTCACACAGTTTATTTTGGAGCAGTCTAGTGAGCAAAACATAGTTCACCTTCCTTTCCCAGAGTTGGCGCAAGAGTTGCCCGAATTGCTGCAGCTGCATGGTTTTGATTACTCAGGGGTTACCTTCCATCCTTTAACATCTTCATCTAAGCCCATGGTGCAGCTGGAAGGTCCACCCAGCAAAGTAACTGAGGTCAGGAGCAGGCTGGGTCCATTTCTGGATTCACTTATGCAGGACAGAGTTACTACCGGTCCATTAGGGGAAGTAAGATATTTCCGAAGTCCCACTGGGAAAGAAGGGCTTTTAAATGTTGCACGGGATCTTGCATCTTTGAGTTT
>JAJHUR010099749.1:0-10739 GCA_027495735.1 Lutjanus campechanus | reverse complement strand
AGTATATGACTCATCTAAGGATGTAATGTTTTGCAGTGTGTGCTGCCAGTTTCCTCAACTTGGTGAGAAGTTGAGCTTGTTTTTCACCAGAAACAATGGCTTCAGGAAACATCCACTTACAAGAAAACCTGTGTTAAGTTGCGTTAAATTGCCTTTTCCATATTGTTTTTACACAAGTTTACATTTGAACCACCAAAAATGTACTTCATACTATTACACTAGCCTTATACCATACTATACTATACTAGCGCCTCTCCATGAACACCTTTGACATTTTGTAGATGTAAATGTATAAACTAAACCACTGTGGGGGAACCAAATCATTGGTTCAATGATGTCTGACCATGTTCCCTTGTCCTTTCAAGTACCTGGAGATGCGCTTCAGCCGGCCTATTCGGATAATTGGGACATCAATGTACATCGTACAGACGGTAACTAAACATGCTTCTATTAAAATATTCAGTCACTTTTTGTATTTAGATAATTAAAAGCTTAAGTTCAAAACCATGAAAAATGGAGACAATAATTAGCATGGTAAATGTAACATGATGATAACCACCTGTCTTGGTTTCTTTTTGATTTTATGTAAAACTGATTCTTGATACCAGTTTCAACATGAATATGAGTCACTTGCTTATGTTTCCACCTAATCAGCTAATGGTGGCCTCTTTTCTCAGGCTCTGTACACTGGTATGGTCATCTATGCTCCAGCTCTTGCATTAAATCAAAGTAAGTCTGTACATGGGCTGTTCTTGCAACAATTATGAATAAAAAATACTTTGTATGATGCTATTGTACCTGTGTTATTGTTTGCAACTTTTGTCCACTTTCTATTTCTTCCAGACAACAAACCTCTGGAAAAACTAGGGTAGACAAATGTCTTTTTAGACTTCAACCTTATTTAACTGTAATTAAGGACACTACAACTACAACCTGGTTATACAGTGTTCTTCCTCATCTTTACAATCTATTTTGTCCTGATAACAGAGTTTATATACTACAGACAGTTGTTAAAAGGATACAGCAGTGTGGATTTGTCTCCTGATGATCTAAAATCACAACTAATCTAAAAAAAAAAAAGTCTTTGTTTGAAATAAAAATAATTGCAAGTGTCAAATTATTAACATGGATAAATAAAACAAACGATTTCAGACAGGGTGACTTTGGCTTTAAGTTACTAAAACTGTCACATGTTGTGTCTAAACAGGCTTATCTTGATGTTATGAATCATTATGGAGCTTTTTTTGTTATTACTCAGTCACAGGACTTGATCTGTGGGGAGTGCTGGTGGCTACAGGAGCGGTTTGCATCGTCTACTGCACTTTGGTTGGTACTACGCATGTTAAAAAGTCAGCACGTCAATCATGTATTGTATTGAATTAATCGTCTGTGTACCAAATAGTACATGAAAAGTTAATAACACAGATCAACACAGACTGAAATCTTCAAGTCCAAGTATGTTTGTATTTCAAACTATTAAACTAAAAACAGTTTGGTTTATAATTTGGTGCCATCTTCCACCTATCATAGTTTGTGGTTTGATCTGCTTGTGAAACCTATTTCAAATGTTATTCTCTACACGATAATGCATAATTGTACAGATTTTAACAGCACAGTTTGCATGTAACTATTGGAAAGATTTTGATAAGCTGGCTCTAACATGGATTTTGTTTCAGGGCGGTCTGAAAGCAGTAATCTGGACAGATGTGATGCAGATGGTGATCATGCTGGCAGGTTTTGTGGCCGTTATAGCTCGAGGAGCTGTACTGCAGGGAGGCCTGACGAAGATTTGGGAAGATGCCGGCCAAGGAGGCAGACTCGAGGCGTTTGAGTAAGCACACAGGAAGACCCATATGAAATAGTATTTATTATTAGTTTATTTTAAAGTGATTATGATACCAGATGGGAGAAATTAGTTTGCAGCCACAGGAAAACAAATTCGATCAACTTTCCTGTAATGTCTCCTTTAACTCTTACAGGTGGAGTAAGCGATTGAGGAAAAATATCGTTGATTGTTGAGTCTCATTCCGTGGTCATCAGATACCAACGCTTTGGGTTGGTGGCTCAGACCGAGGTGTTATATTGAGACATAGCCTGTTTATAGCATTTCATTTTCAAAAATAACTTGAACACAATAACATAAGATTTCTTATCTTATCTTTCAACGGCTTCATGTCATCTCTCCCTCACTACAACACACATAACCACTCGCTACGGAACATCGCCCCGAGTGTTTTTAATCTGTCAAATAACGTGCAGCCTTCAGATTTTTCAACTCAACTATCTTTCCTCAGAATTGCTTACTCCACCTTTAATTTCCCAAGAATCCAAACAAGGAAACTTCACTGGAAACTGCTCTGCACCCAATAATCAGGAAAACTGAATATCAGTGATTCCTGCTTATTGCCTCAAAAATATCATCTCAATTTACCCAAAGTTTGCACTGCTGATGTCCCAAAACATTACCTTTGGTATTCTTGCACATACTGTCTATCCTAGTTTTGACCCGGATCCTCTGAAGCGACATACTTTCTGGGGTATTACAATTGGTGGCAGTGTGATGTGGGCCTCCATCTACTCAATCAACCAGTCCCAGGTGCAGCGCTACATCTCCTGCAAAACCTTGGGACATGCCAAGATGTGAGCATTCCTGCAGCGCAACACAAACATAATAGTATTAGTTGTGAACGAAGGTTCATGCACTGACAAGTCTTCTTCCATTTCTCAGGTCTTTGTATGTGAACATGGTTGGCCTGTGGTTAACCGTTAGTCTGGCCGTGTTTTCTGGCCTCACCATGTACTCCATTTACAAGAACTGTGACCCACTTACAAATGGTGATATAGGCACCGCTGACCAGGTAACTGCAACTGTCTTTACTTATCATCATATGGATGTCATGCTGTCTGTTATGTAACAAAGTTACAAAATAACTAAAAATGGTTCACATTACACACCAGCTGCTGCCCTACCTTGTGATGGATATTCTGGCAATTTACCCTGGAATCCCTGGCTTGTTCGTGGCTGCTGCATACAGTGGTACCCTTAGGTGAGGCCTGACACAAACAATGAAAAACATTTTTTTTCTAGTGGCAGTAACGCTGTCAACAAGGAAATGCTCTAGTAGATATGATATAAGGAAATGATTTGCTGGACATACCTGGGTTATATTGCTTCCAGAGAAGTTCACATAATTGTTCCATTGTTTGCTGCATTTAAGCAAGAAACGACCTGCTATGCACTACCTGGGACAAATTTTACCTGTAATCTAATCTGATATTTAATGCATCACCCTCTTTGTAGTGACTACAACCTTACTGGTAAATATTTTTCAGCACGGTGTCTTCCAGCATTAATGCCCTCGTTGCTGTCACTGTAGAAGACTTTATTCTTCCATGTTGCAAAAACCTCACAGAGAAACAGATATCCTGGATGAACATGGGTCTGAGTAAGTTGTGTAAAAACACATTCATTTACTTAAGGCTTTCAAACACTTTATGATGTAGTGAGTTTATGGTACACTCTGGTGATTATCAATACTACAGTAATCCTCATAAAGTATGTGCTCATGTGATACCAATAGACACCAAGATAACCGTTGACTCGTTATCCCTGGCAGATGATTAAAAGTGTTTCCAGTTCCACTGTGAGAGTTATGATATGTCCAGAATGTCATGTCAGCTGTAAACAAATAAAATCTTATTTATCTAAACACAAAATTAAATCATTACTTGTGAAGAGGTTCTAAAAACAGACAATGGGACACAATGCACAAACGGTAGTTAATCCTACAATGATCTGGAGTGTTTCATCAGGTAGATTTACTGAGATAAAAACCTGGACAGGCATGAACATGTAGGCTCTGTGACCTTATTCTAGCGGATCAAATTGAAGGGTGGGGCTCCACTTTCTTTTTTACTGTACAAGGAATTCTGCAGCAGAGACAATTCAGTTTTCTTAATTTTATATAGATGCTGTTCAGTATGGATTTGTATGCTGTTTGTACACAAAATCACAATGTTATTGTGATTCTGTATTTATTATAGTGATGTTATAGGTTAAAGTAACAAGTTAAATTTCAGGCCCTTTTGATACTATGTAGAATGCAAATGAATACCTGTTTCATGAGCAAGTATGAAAGTGTTACGGAAAATCCAGTAATATGATACGGTCTTTTGCCAGTGCTTCTCAGCACTTGCAACAGGTCTGATGGTGCTGAGGTGCTGATTACAACATCACAAAGAAAAAGATTAAACAGCCTCCTGCACCCACGATCCACTGTCGCAACAATCCTACTTCTAGTGTATAGGTGTGCAATGTCTCCTGACAGCCCGCATTTGGATACAAAAACATTTTATGGCTAATATTTCTGCCTCTGACAGGCCAGTGAGAATATTTGGGACATCTGTTAATCAAAATAAGACTTTTTAATCCCTTCTAAGGAAGGAAAGTGAATTAAATGTGTTTTAATACTTTTCAAAACCTGCATATACCCTGGATAAGTAAGACACAAAAAATGGCTATTATAAAACAAAAAGCTCAACAATCACTTATCGGCTAATATAAATTATATAAAGAACTCTGTTACATCTATCACTAAAGTTTTAGGAGATAATGAATATGAAAACTTTAGAAGAACTGTAGCTCATCTGCCTTAGGAGCTCACACCAAACAATGTTTGGATCTATACTTTGAAAGTTGTGATTAGAGCCTTTCTTCCATTTCAATTTATGATTTTACATCTTGTAGGCGTACTTTTTGGGGCCCTGTGTATTGGGATGGCTGGAGTAGCCTCACTGATGGGAAGCATTTTGCAGGTAAAACTCTTTAACACCATGCACTAACAGTGCTGCAGCCATTTATTGCTTGACACCACCACCAAGTGTTGAGTATGAATAACTGCAAGCCTCCTGAAAGTTTTCTCTTTCCAGGCAGCTCTGTCCGTATTTGGCATGATCAGCGGGCCTCTTCTGGGTCTTTACCTATTAGGCATGCTATTCCGCACACCAAATTCAATAGTAAGTATTTCCTGTTATTAGAATAGTCACTAGCACAAGTGTACCCCAGCAAACTTGTTAATAAAACAAATATGACACATCCAGGAAGTATTTGACTGCAGTCATATTTACTTTGCAGGGAGGACTTGTGGGCATGATCATTGGTCTAGTGTTGACTCTGTGGGTGGGGATTGGAGGCCAGATTTACCCACCGACGGCTGAAAAGACAAATCCTTTACCACTCAGCACTGCAGGCTGCAACAACACACTGAGCGACAACTTCACAACACCAGCTCCGTGGACCAGTCCAGTGACCCATCAGCCTGAGTGAGTCACAGTACACACACTAAAGAGGTCCATCAAGCACATGATGAACATGATATGGTTACAATAGATAGGAGTAACAAAAATTACTCATAAATAAATAAATAAGTATATATATATAAATAAATAAAGAGGAATACTGAATGGATGCAATGAAATTATTACAAAACACAAAAAATGATTCAAGGCTTTAAATGGTCTGAAAAGGATTTCACTCCACTTGTCAATTCATCACAAGTAAAAACTTACTTTTCTTGACTTCATTTCATAAATAAATTTCTGAAGGGGTCATTTCAAAATATATTCTGAAATACAATTGATATGTACAGTGATAAGAGTGAAAATCCTCAGGCTGAACACATGTAGTTCAACTGATTAGTTGAACAACAGAAAATGAATCAGCAATTATTTTGATAATCTATTAATTTGTTCAGGTCTTTTTAAAAAGCAAAAGTGGCAAAAAAAAAAATCATTCCTTGGTTCAAGTTTCTCAAAGGACTTGCTGCTTTTCTGTTTTATATCACTGTAAACTGTATATCTTTGGGCGTGGACTGTTGACTAAACTAAAATGATTTCCTCTGTGCGTCAGTTTCAGGCCACCTTTGGCAGACTCCTGGTACTCCCTGTCCTACCTCTACTTCGCTCTCCTGGGTACACTGACCACAATGGTGTCTGGCATGTTGGTGAGCATGCTCACAGGTAAGGCATTATGGATAATGGATTATCCAGCTATGGATAATTACGATTAATCATCAATCTCGATTGATTGCCCTATGAATTGAAGTGATTGAAGATTTATTAACCAAGAATGAATACATTGGGTAAACTTTCTCTGGAGCTCAGCAGTTTTCAGGGGCTTTATTGTTTTATTATTCTGTTCATTTAGATTGTTTGTGCTTCATAAATTAATGTTTAACATAACTATTGTGCTGCTAGTATTATTTAAAATATACTTAAGCTGAGAAAAAGACGTGTTTTATATCTAATAATTACTAATTGATTAATGAAAATGCATAAAATGCAACCCTATTCCTTATCTCTCCTTCCACTAAAGAGGCACATCAGTGCTTGTATGGTCTAAATGTTTAATATTAGCCTATAATTTAAACAGTTATGGGAATATGTATCAATTTCTTTTTAGGTGGATACAAGCAAGAAAAACTGAATCCTGATCTGTTTGTGAAGAAGACTGACCTGATCTGCTTCAGCTGGTGTAGTAAATCAAAGGTAAGAGACTGACCCTTTTCTTAGATAACTGGTCACGAAGTGAGGATATATTACTCACCAAATTACACAAGATTCTGTTATATTTATTAACAGTTTGCTGAATGTTCTCCACAGGCATCAGATGTCCAAGAAAAGACTGCAGCAGACGTCCATATGGGAGCTGACAACCTAGCATTCACAGACTGTGACCCAATGAGTAAAGATGTTGAGAAAGTCACCAAAATGTAAAGCTACTAGGCCACAACAATAAACTGCTTAATGCTTTTTTTTTTATAAACTCATAAATGACAAGCCATGATTGTTTCATGATTATATTACTGGTATGTGCCTATTTATGTTTATATTGGCCTGATCTATTGTATTCGCCTGAAAATTTGTCAATATGATGATAAGATGTCACTTTAATGATGCGCACATGGTGTGAGAATGTCTGCAGTCTAGATGTTTTTTTGAGTTCATCAAAGAACAGAAAAGTTGCTATTTACAATGATCATTACGATGACTGAGACCAGTGAAAGCAGCAGTAGTTTTTCTTATTTTACAGAGTGAATGCGTACATTTTGATAAGCACTGTATTTTATGTTGGCATCTGCCAGTGGGCCATCGCAATAAGAGGAGGCATAATATTAATTCCACCACAGGAGGGACTTGTTCTCTGCAATTAGGTAGGACAATATGCACATATCCGTATTGGCAATTGGAAATGAGCTGGAGACATGACATACACAATCATTTTGATTAGACATTAAGAAACTTGCTTGACAACTAATGATAAAGCTAAGCAAAACTAAAACAGAATTATAAAAGAATGCAATTAAAATTTCTAAACTTACCTATTTATGTTGCTACTTAACTGATGAGCTCAAAACACAGAATAAACAAGATATAGTAGGAAAATGTTTTGCAACATTTGGCAGTATAGTCCTTCAATTAAACCAGCACGTTTTAGCTGTTGCAGTTGGAACAATAGGGGAAAAGCATTTAAAATAACACAAGGTCACCACATCTTTTCTCCCTCGCTGATTGAGCTGCTCCCATTTCCTGTTTAGCAGAGATGTGGCGACACTGTTTTAGTTTTATTGTCCTTTGTTCAATTGTTCTCCCTGTTAACAGCTGCTAGCTCGATATTCTCTACCTGAACATGGTCCTCTTTATGTCATGGTGACACAGAAAGGCACGTACTGTTTGTTATTTTACTATATGTTAAGTACCACTACTGTTTTGAAGGAACAATGGACATTTGTTTTTAAATTTTCTGTGTATTGCGTTGTTATTTAATATGGACACTGTGCACTCTTTATGGACTAACTGTACAAATTGGTCACAAAATCTACCTGTTAATAAATATTTTGTACCAAGTTCAACTCTGTGTTGACTGAAAACACACATACACAAGCATACAAATTCAACGGAGAACTTCAGCAAGTGCATGACCTTCAAGTGTGTATTTGAGAGAGACGACAGGATGCCAAGAAAAATAAATTTACTGTGTAGTTAATAATTTGGCAACATGGTTTCTCCTCTACTCAGGGCTGTAAAATTTATTTGAACTGAGCGAGGGAGAGAGAGAGAGAGAGAGAGAGAGAGAGAGAGAGAGAGAGAGAGAGAGAGAGTGAGAGATTGAGCTTTGGTCTCAGTAATAACCCTGCCCTTTGTCTCCTTGGCAACATACAATGGAGGAAGTTTACAAAGCACTGGCCTGCCCACTTTTACCTGCCACCATGCCAGAAAAGCAATCCTTCAGCCGTTTCAAGTTTGTAGGAAGTGGAGAGTCAGCCGCGACATGGAGGCAGACTCACTGCCAGGGAAGTGTTTTCACTGATAGTAACAAAACAAGGTGAGCCAGATTTTTTAATTCAATGTACAGCAATAAGTTCTGCAAAAGTAATTCACTTCTTAATCAAAGTTTGGACTTAGTAAAGCTTTCACACGAGGGAGATTAGAAGTGTTTTCATCGACGTAACTACAAAAGACCAGAGTTGAGCAATTCTGTATTATCTTAGTACATACACAGTCGTGTTTAGTGTGTATTAAGTAATTTTCTGTGGCTGATCTGTTGTAAGTAGATCTGGACATAATCCTTTAAACTGCATCGCATATGATCCACTTATAAAAGGTCACACATCCTGTTAATGGTGTTGTTTTCACTGCAACACTGTGTGGGGCTTCAATTTTAGGTCTTAACTGTAAAACTACTATTTAGATAAGGGAACTATTAATGTTTTTACAGCGATTATTTTATTCAAGGGATTTTCAGCCCATGTTTTGTTCCCCAGTACAGGACTTTCTGGCCATGGATACCATCTTTGCTACCCTGGCTTGTTGCCTTCTGGCGCTTTCCTTTGGTGTGGCACAGACGGATAAGGAGAATGTGACTACTACACCAACAATAACAAACCCTGACTTAAACCTGACACACGCAACTCCAACAGTAACTCCATCCGACTCTACTGCACAGGTAACTGTTATCTCAAACTTGACTGAGAACATGACTCCATTCACCGGCACGACCCAGGACAACAAAACTTTCACTGAAACTACAGCAGCTACAGCCGAGAGTACAAGTCATCTCCAGACTTCACAGTCAACAACCATCACGACTCCTCCTCTAACAAACAGTACATCAATGACGACCACAACACCTGCCAATCACACTCCAACATTTCCTGCGCTGTCAACTCCAGCAACGCAGACGACAGTGGGTGACTTAAGTACATCTGATACTACAGAAATTACAACTGCAAATTCATCTCACACTGTCAACACAACATCAGATTCACTGGACAGAACCACAAAAGGTAAGTATCAGGTTTCCTGTGTTATTAATGATTGAATTACTCATAGTATGATGACATTTAACTCATGTGAATGACTTAATTGCTTCCCTTTTTCCTGTGTTACCAGCTTTGCAATTAAACATTCCTGAAAAGAATATGACTATTATCTTCAGCGTTGTACTTGGAGTGTTTGCTATGGCATTGGTTGTATTTATGCTTCACAAATGCAAACAGAAAATCCAATACCTGCATCGACCCCTTAACAACACTGATGACACGGGTAAGCAGTTCTCCTTCATCATACAATCAATACAGAAACTATTTTGTTTGTTATTAGCTATTAAAAATATCAATTTAATTTTCAACAGATGCATTTGCGCCAGATGATGACACGCTCGTAATTTCTGGAGGACTTTATGATGGCCATCCAATATATGACAATGTACCAACAGCCTCAGCAGACCAATCTCGATTCCGTCTCGAGTTTCTTCATTAAGGAGAGAGAGCGTTCCTGCAGTTTGAGCTCACCGTTGGTGCTCGACAGGCATGGATAAAACCAATTTTCTTCATCTTCAAATTAGTACAATTTTGAGACTGAGATATCACCCATGTGACCTTCAAATTCTTCATAAGACACTAATGGCAGAGAGGACGGGAAAATGACGATGGGCAGAACATTCAAACAAGGACAATACTGACTGATTTGAACATTACTTTTAATTTAATCACTATCAACACAAGGATATATTAAGATTTTAATATGGGCTACAGTGTATTAAGATAGTACTACATAACAACTACAACTTTTCTAACACCAACAATATAAACCCATGCAAAATGAATGGAGATTTCATGTGAACACCAATAAAGATAAATTATTTCATACAACAGTGCTACAGCAAACAAACAAACAAAACAAACAAACAAACAAAAAAACAGTGCTACAGCAAAAAACACAATGAAGCATAGAGGTGACTCGCCCTTCACTTAAAATCTTCCAAAACAAACTGGAATGTGAACATCTAAATCTTTGTTAACAATACTGTTTAGCTGATCCACAACAATACTTTCTCTGCATGTTATGAAGTAAATTTGCCTGTTGTTATCACAACTAATGTCTATTTGATCTCTAACAGTACTATAGAATATATATATGCATGCTATGAAAGTTGGAACATTAACACCTAAACCTGTCTAATTTTGTTATGATTGCTGTTTACTTGATCTGTAACAGCACTATCTATGCAAAGATCTTCTCACTAGTCTTCTTCTTTTTTTTGTCACAGCCAGTTACAGCAGTCCAACCAGCATCTCTCATCCTTTTCATTGCAGCTAACTTCAAGGAGTTCCCTGGTGATTTATGAGCAACAGGGCTCTGGATCTGGAAAAAATGTCAATCCATTTTTTATTCTTTTT
>JAJHUR010099746.1:0-10045 GCA_027495735.1 Lutjanus campechanus | reverse complement strand
ATGGACTAAGGGGAATAATTGACAGCGATTAAGTCAAGTTGTCTTAGTAGCGTGTATGCCTACTGTATTCAAAATATAACACTAATGTTATATTATTTTGAATGGTTGCTGCCTGATACAATTTTATCATCATTAACAAGACCAGATTTCACTATTTAGTAATAATAATCTGCAGAAATGTTTATCCTGTGTCATAAACCGTAACTTCTTAATGTCTGTTTATGTTTCTTTTATATCTGTTGGCCATAAAACCAGCTTATAAGGTCTTTTCTGCAAACAACTGGGCTGCTGTTATGCAGTAAACTGTTGTAAATTGTAGGGTGCACTTAGTTCTAAGATAAGTGTGCAAGTTTCAAGCCATGACTGTCCTCAGGGCACCCTAGTTACTAGTTATGAAGCACACACACACACAAACACACACCTTTATGCATATATATATGTTTTTATAACAAGTAACATTGTATTGGACTGAGCAATTAGATGAGTTAGCTTGGCTATTGTAGTGGGAAAGTGAAGAGGTCAAAGAGGAAGCCTTCAGAACCATGGATAATCCTCTGATAGTCAAAGTTGTTTCATGATCAAATAGAGACTTGGACAACATCAACATACGAATTGCCAAATAATCATAAATGATTGATTTAATTGAATGATTTTTTTTATGGCTTCTTTAGTTTATGTAGAATATGGATACATTTTGTCTAGGGCTGCCCCATAATAGTTGACTTAACCGTTAGAGGGTCCAAGAGCCTTAGTCAACCACGTTATCATTTACTCTCAGGAAAAAAACAAAACAAAAAAAAAAAAAAACACCGCAAATTCCATTCAGGAGCTGCACTTTGTCATTAGGCCAGGGGCATTGTTGCTGTAAGTGAGGTGATTTAATTTTACAGTAGGTTCGACCAGACTGTCACTCCGGGCACAATGAGGACACGGTGGATTTAAGCTGGGACAGGAGGGAGTTTATAACTACCGTATGTGACTTAATTTGTAAATGCACATCATCCATCGTGTTGATCAGTCCACAAGTATTCGCTTTCGTCAAATCGTAAGTTATTTATTCTCAGTTGTGTGAGCTGTGTTAACATCCAATCTTCTTGCTGTTTGTTTTAATGCATTCAGAGTCATTGCCCCTTTTGCTGTTAGCATTTAAAAGGTGGCTTGCTTTGTGCCCCAAAAATATGTATTGAAATATTTAAATCGATATAATAAATGTGTAACGACTATGGCAACGGTCTTCTAGGACATAAATTCCAGGTTATGTCCAGTCTTAGTGAGTCAAAGGCGTTGAGCCCATCAGGAGGTTGTTCCACAGGAGACCTATCATGAAATTTATTACAATTTATTGATTAAAAAATGTCAAACCACCAAGAGGTTGGTGACAATAGCACCCATATGTTTCAAGGCGGTTTTTATGGTTGACATCTGAAAAAAGTAAATCATTAATTCTAAGTGGAGAAGAAAGGCCATTTTATATGGCTCTCCAAGGTATCTCAGAGGTTGTGTCAAGCCACACTTTAATGGCCTGAACTGATGACTACTAGTCAACGAGGAAAACCTTTAGTCGGTGGCAGCCCTAATTTTATTATAGATTGCTACTGACTTCTAAAAAATAGAACAAAAATAAAAATAATGGAGATGAGTTTGCCTTTTGGGGGGCATATATATCTTCATACACCATCTTCATTTTAACACAGGTTTCTTTCCAATGTGACAATTTGTATCCTTCGCAAGTGCCTGTTCTTTGCTCAACACATTATTAGAAGACCTGATCTCTCTACCCCAACCCACTGGCCCCAGTGCAACTGCACTGCCTGCACTGTTTACATTTTTTCCTGTATCAGGTTTAGTGTATGCAAATTGGCATTTTTCAAATGTGGGACACACTTACCTGTGATCAGGTGTGGGATGAATTCACACTTAAGGCGTTTTCACACCTGCCTTGTTTGGAAGGGTTGAAACAGATCGTGGTCCATTTGCCTGTTCAGTGCGGTTCGTTTGGGCTGGTGTGGAAGCTGTCAATCGAACCCTGGTCCGGACCAAAGACCTGGACTGAGTCCAGATGAACTTTTATTATAGTAGATGTGTCTTTAACATGATTTCAAAAGTTTACCTGCTAATAAATCCATCAGCTGATTGTTAAATCTGTTCAGGAGGCGATCATATAATTGATCAGGCTTGTTTAGCCTTTATTTATGAAATTCATTTAGTAACAGGTAAGTGATTAACAGGTCAAAAGCTGTTAAAACCGCTGTGCTTGTGTCCTACTCTGTGTGCTCTCTGATAAAAAGGGTGCGACAGCAATCCCACAGTAGTACAGCTGTATGTCGCACTCGTGAAAAAGTCGGCTGAAGAGCAGATGCCTTCTTCCTCCCTCCTTCCTTCTCTCTCTCTCTCTCTCGCTCTCTCTTTGAGTGAGGAAAAATAAAAAACGCTGGTGCTGTCTTCTCATTTTATTTTCTCCTCCCAACACTTCTACAAACTCAATATATAAAGTTATGTAGTCGGGCTGGCAGACGGAGCGCTGCAGCACACTTTCTCTCTGTGGACATTATGCACATACAAGCCACAGCAGGCCAGCAAGGTGCGCAGTGTCCTGTAAGCTACAAGACTCCATCTTTTCATCCTGTTTCTATCTCTCAGTCATTATTCATAACATACTGCAATTTGCTAAAAAATGAATATAAATGGTTATTTCTTTGTGAGCTTAAATATACACATCTGAAGCATTAAACTGCTGCGTAAATCTCTTTCAATCACAGGAATTTGATTTTCCCACATGGGTCCTGATAATGCACTGATGAGGCAGAATGACAATCACCAAAACTGCCCAACTGTCAGTGTAAAACTGCATGTTTCTTTTTTTTTTTTTGTTTGGTTTGCTTTTATTCCTCATGCAGTTCGTGTTTACATTGAGTTTTTACAGACTACAGATGTGAAAACTCCTTTAGATGCCCAAAATCTCATGAGTGGATGTTAGGACAGACCTGCAAAACTTGCTTAAATCTTGCAAGCCTGTCCTCTCCAAGAAGAACGGCAGCATAAGTCACCCCACTAAGATTTAAAGCAACAAAGCCCTCTTGCGGTCATAGTAAAAGGCAAAGAAGGAAGTCAGGTGATGCTGTTATATAGTGACACTGAAAGGAAGACGGGGTGGATGGATGAGTCAACAAAACATTAGACTGTCGGTCATTTCCCTTCAATTATAAAATGCTTCTATCTGTCATATTAGAGGTCAGGGGCTAATTAAATATTTTGCCAGACTATATTTGAGTCTACTTCCAGTCCAAACGAAGACCTGTAATTTATTTTTAGAGGCCAATATAAAAGAAAGTTTGTTGAAGTTATGTAAGATTTTAAAGTTTTACAGATAGAGACCAGTTCCAATAAAAAGTAGTGTTATCGGGGGACTTGAAGCTGGAAAGGAATCCCAAAGCACTTTATTAATTCTCATTTTGGTTCTAAGTTATAAATATAAAAAAAAACATGAGGAGGCTAAAATGATTGAAGCTTATTGCATTCACTTATGGAAAAAAAAGGGTGATGTTTTTCTGAATTAGTGAGATACCTCCAGCAGGCTCTCCATGCCCAGGGCCGGCTCTCAGCCCCCCCGCCAGTGTCCATCCCAAAGCCGATAACCAGCCTCCAGCAAGCTCCAGTGGGTCCATCTCATAAATTCATTCATAAAAAAGAGCTTTTTTTCTCAAGTTAATGCAATGAGCTTCCGTACAAATTAAAGCAAGATTCTTGAAAAGCCTTAGAAGGAAAGACGACCTTCACTGTTGACCACGTCTTCGAGGACATTATTCCCATGTTACGTCCGGCCTTAGTGATTCAAAGGCATTGAACTCATCAGGAGGTTGTTCCACAGGGGATCTATCATGAAATTTACAATTTATTGATTAAAAAATTGTTCAATGTCATGCCAAACCACAGAGGAGTTGGCAACAAGGTCATTTTTATGGTCGACATCTGAAAAAAAAGTAAATAATCAATTCTAACTGGAGAAGAAAAGCCATTTTATATAGCTCTCCAAGGTATCTCAGAGGTTGTGTCAAGCCACACTTTAAAAGATCCTAAGTGAAATGTCGGATACTAAAACTTCAAATCTGTAGTTAAAGAAGGCCCCTGCACTACCAAGAGATTTTAAAGTTGGTAGTTTTATTTTAAGGTACGTTTTTATTCCAGACAGCACAAGAAACGAATAGACTCTTTAATCTCTATTGTAACATCAATTTTAGATAAATCTCAACAGCAGAGCATCTTTTTTGAAGGAACATTTAAGATCTCAAACCAGTGGATATACAGTGGAGATACACTGGCTATTAACATTTCCTTTTTCAATTCGTTATGGTCTCTTTTTTAATGAGCTCAGGCCCAGCGCCTAAATCAAAGAAGTCAATGAATAGCAAATGGGAGCAGTTCTCAGCAGCAGCACTCCCTCTGAACCTGCAGAAACCTTTCAGTGATAATCAAGGTATTGGAAAAGGTAATTGCTGTATTAGCTGCTACTTCCCACTGAGTTGCTAATTATTTATCCAGCTTGGGAGAAGGTGAACTTTAACATTGAATATCTACGTATAATGTGTCTTGTTCTCCAAAAAAAGGGCAAAAATTATAGGGTAAGTCATTGTGAAATCATGATTGCAATTAGCGGCCATTCCTTCCGGTGAAGTCTACACTCATTGTGACCTTAGAGGAAATAATAAGATGAGGAAAAGAAAGGTCTTAGCATTTCAAAGGTTCAGCTTGGGAAGTGTGGAGCTATATGAGACGTATTTTTTTTTATTGCTCCTGAAATAAAGCCCTCATCTTCCAACACAAGATGGCTCATTAAACCGGTCTACAGATGCAGCTTTATGGTCTCCAGGCAGGCTTGAGGGGGGGGTGAAGGTTTCACTGCCTTCTATTTGCATCAACACACTGCACACTTCGCAGTGACCAGCTGAATTTTTCCCAAGCTGAGCTCAGATTCTTTTTGCACTGATAATGTGAACAGTCAGTTAATCTTTTACCATAGTTGCTTGGCATGAAACTAAACCCTTTGAAAGACAATGGGAAATACACTAAATAATCTGTTTAATGTTAATGATCTATGATTTTTACACATTAACACATACTGTTAGCAGGTTATTTTGGGAGTCCGGGGTCCCAGAAATAAAAATGCAGTTCATTTCTTCTATAAACAATGTTTGGTATCTTGCAGCTAGAATATTTCCATATAATTTCCATTCCAATATGGACGCAAAACTCTTCAGAAGTAAAGACGAGTCAGAAGTAAATAAATTATATGGTAAATACATTTTATTATAATAATAAATTGTACAGGAACAGAGCTTTAAGTCCTGTTGTTTGATCTACTAACAGCAACCAGAAGCTAAAATTACACTTTGGAAATAACTGGTAACATATTTAGTTGTTTAAATCAGTTCATTCTCAATTTCTGGGTTCATGTTGAAGAATAGTTTAATTTTTTTCCCCGACAGTAGAAGACAGTAAGGCTGAATATGTTTAGATGTTTAGGGAGTTAATGGTTGCTGCAATCGAACTGCTCTCCACTGTGGCCTCGAAGCAAGTCCTTGACAGTCCAATTACCCTGTAGGAGGAAAATCCACTGTCATCGCTTTGTGCAAGAGTGCATTGTTACGTTTAGTGTAAGTTAATATGAAGCTTCAGCAGTCTGAATTAGATAATGTAAGTTAGTATCTCGACCTGGTGGCGGCATTTAGCTTTTGGACAAAACAATGACCTACAGGATGCACACATGAAACACTTTCTGAAGAAACACAAATAGTCAATTTTGTCCTAAAAGACAGTTAGTTAGGTAGACACCTGTTGTACTTCATTAAGTCAGACTGCTCAAACCTTACATTAGCTTTGGTTGAATTTAACAATGCATTTTTTCCCCCCATAGAACTGGTTTCATGTGTCAACGTGGCACAAGGGGATAGCTTCACAGATTGTCTGACTCTCTCAACATACAGTTTAAATATTAGCATTGTTTCAAGAAAGAAAATCCAAACCTCTGCTTTGAATTAATTCAGAACAATGGGATAGTGCCTTATTTTAATTTGCAGCCATTAAGTGTTTCACTTTTGCTGCAGCTCTCATTTGTGCCTTTGATTGGCTTCTCCATAGCAACAGTGGCCGATGCTGAAGGGCACCACCTTCAAAAATTAATTTTTAATTAAGAAGAAAACTGATTAACAATTAGTGCATCCACCGCAATCTGTATGAAGTCATTGTGAGTATTGGAAAAGTTTTCATTGACCTCTGTTGATTGATGGTGATTGGTTGGAGCTGGTCCTTTGGAGACTCCACACTGACATGTCGTTCTCAGTCAAAGCCGTGAGCAGTAAAAGAGTTACTGAGGATGCTGTAGCTAGTAATATTGAAGTGAAAATTCACCACTTTGTATGTGGATGTCCAGTCATTGTTGCAGGTATTACACTTTGTTGGCCAAAACATAGCACTCAGTGACAAATATAGCCATTTAGTACACCCCCTGGCTACCCAGAGGCGGAGACTAGAAATCCAAGCTGAAACATCCTGTAGTTCCTCCTGAACAACTACATCACTGTGACTGGGTGCAGGAAGAACAACAGATATTGCAGCAGGAGAACTCTACTTTCTCAATATTAGAGCTTCAATTGACTACATTTACAATCAACACTGATTTGACATCTACATAAAAAAATAATAAATCCTCTAAAAATTAGCATGATATGTCATCAGAGATTAAGGAAACATGCTAAATTGAAATACTCACTTCTCTGACAGCTGTGGTGTCAGGTTTAAAAATTGTGTTGGTTGCCCATTTGCACAATGTTCACCGAATAAGGAAGTGTCTGCTTATCCCTCTGATACACCTTCAAAAAACTTAGACTAACACACCTTCGCACATAAATGTGCGCATCAAAATTCAAGCTATAAAGAAAAATGATGAATTATCATCATTTCAAAAAAATTTTTTTTAATTTTATTTTGTAAAGCAACTTCTGCCCTAACCATACATATCAAATAGTATAGATTTTTTTTTAAACCCTTTAATTGCCAGGTTTTTGTCATGATGCAACTTCATTTTTTGGTCTAAAAACAGTTTATTTGATTTCTTTTCATTACAATTGATGCAAACTTGAATATTTTTGGTTTTATTATGGCCGCAACAATGATTTTTTTGCATTATTTTATTTTTTTTGCAGTGTCCAAAATGCAAAAAAGTATAGCACTAACACACATTCGCACATAAATGTGCGCATGAAAATTCGAGGGATAAAAACATTATGAATAATTATTATTTCCAAAATCTTTTTTTTTTCCTTATCACTTCAAACCTTGTGTGGGGAGCATATAGTGCCAGTACCCTTTATTGGAAAAAACACTTATTTGACCCCTGTGCCATATATGGTAAATGACGTCACAGACAAGTAAATTGCTCAAATCACAAACTTTGAGGCGTTAGGCCTTAAATGGAACCAAGAAATAAGAAGTTGCATGGTATATGCTTTTTTTAGAGCAGGATAGAAAAGAAGTGGTTTGAATGGGTTTCAATGCGCACATTTTTGTGCGAAGGTGTGGGAGTGCTATACTTTTTGTTTACGTTGTTGACAATGGGTTAAAAATAAAAAAATCCATTAGAAAAAGTTAGAACTCACAAAAATACACAATCTGATGCAATTATAAGCTATTTGCACAAGAAATGGATGAGATATGTTAAAAATGAAATTTAAAAAACACATAAATGTGTCAAGATGTAACAGAGGGTTATTGTTGCAAGTCTTAAGAAATCATTAATAATCTTGCAGGAGTAGATGTTTACAATGGTTAAATTAAGAAATCTGTTACACTGTAAAGAAAGATATACCATATTTACTCAATAAAATTAAGGCAACAGATTGCACGCAATATTATTAATTAAATATAATCATGTTTGTAATTGAGTAAATTTTAATTAAATGAGACCATTTGGAGTTAACCATTTAATATGAGTAGATTTAATTAAAATACATAAAGGAATTAATTAAAACCTAAATAAAAATATTGAGTAGATATCAAAAAGAGAAATGTCTAAATTAGTAAAAAGTACTAATAAAACATAATTAAATTCTACATACAAGTACCATGTAATTGAGTAATAATGATATATCTTAATCAGTGAATTTATTTGAATTTACTCAGTGGATTTAATTAAATCTAAATATAATTCTTACTTAGATATATTGTGTTTATCTCATGACCTACATTTTAAGGTGAGATTACAGAGGAAATAAAACTCAATTAACAGAACACACATTAAATGATTGCCAAAAGTAACACTTTTAATTATAAAAGTTAAAGCATTCCATTGCATACTTTTACAAATGCTGAGCTTGAACACTATTTTTGTGAAAACAAAAACAAGTACACTTGCCAGAGTATCTGTCGAGAAGAACTAAGAAACATTAGGGCATGGCTACATTGTCCTACCGGCTTAAATTTACAAATAAATTAAATGCTTGTGACAAATAAGAGAGGAGACCATTTATTGTCATTGTATGAACTGAAAGAATTGTCTTGTCAAAGAGAAAAATCCTCTGCTTGCTTCCTCAGCACAGTGAGACATTAAATTATATCAGTTATGATCTCAAAGAAAAAGCACAAATCCTTGAAAAGTGCATGCGCCCCAACAGAGAACATGTAAAAGAACAATGTGTACATAAACATTTTTACCTTGAACTGACCACAACAGAAATTTCACAGACATTTGGCACTTTCAAACATGCAATTCTCAAGCTCTGTTAAAGCTGAACCTTGTGTGGCACAAAAGTGTACGAATAGTCTCACTTCAAGCCAGAAGTTTGCTCTTGAGGGACTGGACTTTCGTTGACAGCTTTGATGCATCCAGTTCCGAGAAAAGTTTTTGGAATACCTCAAAAGTGTACTTCAACTGCCTGGGATAATCGACATTCAGTGCATAGGTCAAGCCCAAGTGGAGACAGCAAGTCCTGGCAATATCTCCAAGTCCTTTGATGACTTCCATGCCCTCAATGACGAAGCTGTTCTGGTAGGACAAAAATAGAGTAGGAAAACAGTTTTGGTTACACATCACATATCAATGTACTGTACTTGACAGCATCTAATCAAAGAATTGCAATCCTTTAATTAGGTCAATGCAAATTAAGTTCACCTACACTGAACTCTTTGATGAGATGTTCCCCACGTTCTCCAAGGTATTCTATAAGGCACCGAAGGACAACCTCTCTGGCCATCTCAGCAGTAGAACATGCAGACTTCTGGAGAGGAATGCAACAACTGATAAGCCAATCATACAAACAAAACAAAAAATCACTGTAGATGTTCTATTAATTTGGAAATGTAAACACGTAACACTTAGGGGACAATTCTGGTTTTGTACAACCTAGATCCTATTTTTGTGATTTTGGTCATCATGTTTTTAAATTCTGATAGTATTTTACTTGCCTGCTTCACTATAGAGTTAAATATACATTTATTGAAAAGATAAAATGATAATTGCTATCTTGAAATGGAGCCTAAAGTCAAATAAACACTGACAGCACCTAAAATCCCAATCACTGTATAGAGCGGTTAACAAATAAATAAACATTTATAATCATCATGATAAAATATTATCTAGACATGTACTTTCAAAATTTGCATTAGATTTTGCCACCTTGAGTTGTACAAAAAAAAATGTTGCCTTGAAATCTTATGGAACAAAGCTACTTTTAATTTTGAAAAGTATTGTACCTCCAGTGGTTCCATTATGATCTTCAGTCTTTGTCCAAGTGCTCCACCTTTAGCATGAAACAGCTTCAGTAGCTTGGGAGTGTGAAGGTCCAACCCAGACATAAATTTGGGTTCCAGGTGCACAGTGGTTATTCTCTGAAATTCTGCACTGATCTGAAACAAAAAGGCAACAAGAGAGACAATGGTATTACATCACTTCTCAGCTTTGGGAGACACATCCAATATTTGTTGCTACTTTGACATCAAGAACTTTATCAAGTAAATTAGACAATCGTGAACAAGACAAGGTACCGAATTTCCA
>JAJHUR010099745.1:0-13593 GCA_027495735.1 Lutjanus campechanus | reverse complement strand
GATATGTGTGCTAAATCCCTCCATCTCCCTGTGATTTCTTTTGAATTCAAAGCCCACATATTCCCGAAGCGTCACTGAGGGGGGGGAGTGCTCCGAGGGACTGTGGTGGTGTGATTGAAAGTTTGACTTTGGTCATAAAAACAAAAGTTCATCCAAAAGTTATGAAACAGATCACAATCAAATGAGACAAAAGCAAATACGTGGCCGTTCTTCTTCTTCTTCTTTTTTTGTTCTGATGTCTTTAAAAGGCAGAGTCAAGAATAAGAGACGGGATGAGAAGCCATAAAATCTTAATTGCATAATTCGGTGTTTCCTCAATTGTGGTTTCTTGATACAGATGTTTTCTTCAACTTGACAGGACATGAATAGTCTGAGATTAAACCTCATATTCAATCTTTCATTCCAGTTCAATAATTGACTCTTCCTAAGCCTCGCCCCTTTTTGCTCCAATAACAGTTTTTCTGTTTCCTGTACTTAGCTATTTGCTAGGTTGAAAAGAAAACCACGTTTTGAAAATGGTATAAAATGTTGCTGGAGGACCTGTACAAGTGACATATATGTAAAGTCACATCTTAAGTTAGCTAATGCTAGCAAAATTCCAGCTAACTAGCTGCCTGAAGATTAATGGAGATTGGCTAGCTAGTTAGCCATAGGGGTGTAAGAAAAATACTGTAACATCTTTACTACTGTAAAAGGAGTTTAAACTGTTTATGTTAGTTATTCTTCATAGCTGCCACCGGTTTGGATTCTCTGTGAAATCGCATAAGACGAGCCTGTGTTTACATTTTCCCAGGCAAAAGTTACAGTGAGTAGTACGTTAGCCCGTTAAAAGGAAGCAGGGAGAGATTTTTATTTGGATAAATCTACATTTTGTGGTTAGGGCAGAGGAAACACTACCAGTTTCATTCTCAGAATTACAGGAAACAGAAAAGGAGAAAGCTGACCGAGGTTCCAAAAGTGGCGGGACTTAGGAAGGGTCACTTGAATCATGTTGATCATGATGATGATTAGCTCCTTTTTTTTGCCAGTCAGATGAGTTTTTGGTGTCTCCTGGCATGCGGTTGTAACTCTATCACTCTTTCTTTTCCCATCACTCCATCAGCTTTCATTGAAAATGTCCAAACCCCCTGTGCTAATGGACGCGAGGTGGGCAGGGCCAGCGAGTCCTCGTCATGGCGGCCACCGCTCACCACCATCACTGTCTCCAAGAAGCGCAACTGGCTGCAGCAGAGCTCCCTTGGGAAGAATCACTGCACCAAGGACGAGGTACAGGGAATGCTGGGAGCTGAGGAGGAGGGCAGCCAGGGCTCCCATCAGTTGCCGCCTCCTCCCAGCCCCTCTCCAGACCACCTGAACCCCTCAGGGGGAGCCCCGTCACGGCCGGTCCGCCTGCACCTGCCTCAGGTTAGCCTCGAGGTTTCTCTGTTAATGATGGAATGATCCTAAAAGAACAGAGCTCAACTGTGACCGCCCACTTTGTGAACCCTCCGGAAGTTAATTTCCCAGTTATTTACCCCACTGATGGTTCAGAAGATCCTCATAAACCATAAAAAATTTAATTCCTACACACTGATCCTTTAGCTCTTAACAAGACAGAAAATAATAAAGAAGAATAAAAAATGTCAAACTTTTGATTCATCATGTTCCAGTTCAGGTTCTTTCTTTTCATCTTTTCCTCAAATTTTAACTGAGAACTTTGTCTTCTGCCTCGATTCAGGTCAGTGTCAGTCAGGCCAAGGGGTCTCCTCACCCTCGGAGCGTGGACCCAGCCGAGGAGAACGACGCTGACGATGAAGGAGAGATCTGGTACAACCCCATCCCTGAGGATGAGGAGCCGGAGGTGTCTCACCGACCCTCCGTTCGGCTGCTGGTTCCCCCTCGAGCGGAGCCCCAGAGGAGGCCCAGCAGGGGCGGGGACGCGGGTCATGGTGGCAGGAGCCGGGGGTGCACGGGGCCGGAGGCGCTCGGGGAAAGCCTCGGCGGCGGTGGCGTTTCAGGAGACGGGAGTCAGGGGAATGCTATACATTCCACAGAGGCTCCACATCTGCACAGACAGATGCTCGCGTGCAAACCTCAGGAGGAGGGGGGGCCTTCCACCAGCAGAGCCACAGGTAAGGCAAAAAAAAAATACACACAAACACACCTCCTCTCATGCTTACTCTCCTTCCCTTTATGCTTCGCTCGACTTCTTCATTCAGTCTTTCTTTGTTCCAATGCTCGAGGGCCAATTTTTGTCTGTCGTCTTGTCTCTCAGCCAGTCACCCTCGGCAGATTTTTGCGGTCATTCACACCTTGAGCACTAATTACAGCTATTGTTGAAAATGTACCCAATCAAAGGATCGACGGACTGATTTAGCTCCAAGTAATTCCGGACTCACTTTAGCACTACTCAGAAATGTATGAAAGTGTTTTATGTCCGAAGTTTAAAGGAGAACTCTGTAATAGGAGTTAATTTTTTGATGTAAATAAATAACAAGTGCTCTGACAGTTAGCTCGATGCTAACACATAATGGGAATTCCCATTAACGTGCTAACAGAAATTAGCATTGTGCTTTCAGGAAAATTATCTAAACAAATGGCTCCATTTTACTCCACATGCTTAACACAAAACCAAATGTGTGCTCAGACTTTCAGGAATATTTTTCCCCCTGATCTGTGGAAACTTAACTAATAACTGCTGACTTCACATTGTCAACTCAATCTGTATTACTCGGGCTTCAACGCTCCACGCTCAGCAGCTACAGCAACCTCAGAGGCTCAAAAGTTAATCTAAAGGCTCTTTGTGTTCATTTTGGCCGAACGTCTTATTTTATTCATTATTGTCTTATGGCGCTAGCTTGAGCAGGAACAGCTAAAGTTAACTTTATAGAGTATTTAGTTTGTTAATTTTATATGCAGTATAGAAATAATACTGCTGAAATAAAACTCAGAGTCTGACATGTGATGTGCAGTGTTTTCAGATATATGATTCATGTCTCTAGAAGTGTATGATTCAACTTTTTCCCATAGTGTAGTGTCTCAAAAGCAAACAAAAATCGCAATAAATCTTAATATTGAATTGTAATACTTGTAGCATTGTAATAGTTAAGAATTGGAATACATGTTGAATTGAGAGAGAAGTGCATTGTCTCAGCCCGACCATCTATGGCTCCCACTCACTATTTGGACTGCAGGACTCATTTTTGGCGGTGTAATTGCTTCATATTGCTCCTTTAAGATGATATAGCCCCAAAAACAAAGTTTAGCTGACTTTAAAATCCAGATTTCCTCTTGAAATCTATAACAAATGTAATCAAGCTCACTTTTTTCTTGTTCTGTTGTGTTTGATAGGAGCAGACAGGAGGTGTGGCTGTCTAATCATATCACTCCATATCAGTGTCCCTCATTAGTTAAACTCAGACAGACATTAGCCAGGAGGAATTCAGAACCGGCATTCCTCAGAGGAAAGAATATCCATTTTACTTGTGACTGCAGCTCACACAGAGAGAGAGCTGTAAATTTTTGGGTGAATAAATGTCCTCTCGCCTTGAAAGCCTGCTCATTAAAACTGCACTTATCGTGTGTGTAGACACAGAAAATGATTCATGACCTGCAGAGTTTAAGAAAAATTACTGCAAATGAGTTGGAGTGCTCTCTCTGCACTTTTTTTATTTGCTCGTGTGCTTGGAGATTGTTGACAACTCTGGTCTACAGCGACGGCATAATGATGACAGCCAGCACACGGCTCCCTGTCTCTTAATAAGCTCGGCCTGTTTTTTTTTCTAACTTCCGACTTTTTGTTCTCTCTGATGTGGCAACATGGTAGTTTCAACCAATTGGCGCATCTTGAGCTGAGCCTATAATTACAACTTTTGACAACACTTTTCTGTGGCACGCAACAGCCATTTCTAGTCGTAGGAGCACAAAGCGAGGTTTGGGTACACAGAGCAAAAATCTAATACCCGAGCTCTCGTGTTCACAGCCACAACTTTACTGCAGGGATGAAGACATGAGATAACTTTTTTCACCCTAAAATACTACAGTTGAAGCCTGTTGAAACCACAAGTTTTTGAGACCAATTCTGATAAATGAAAGAATAGATTTTAGGCTGCTGTTTTCTCATGTTTCCTATAGTTAAGTTTAGTTTAGTTTACTTTAGATAAGTTTGCACACTTGAAAAAAAAAATCATGACAAAACGTTTCTGGAGGACTAAAATACCCGACCAAATTATATCACAGTATGAAAGATAAGGATTATTTACAATATAAGAGAGAGTGAGGCAGTCCCTCCAGGATTTTGCTTTTTTGAGGGATTGTTGCAGCCTAAAATCCTTGATTTTGTGGCAGTTTTTCCCAAAAATTGTGTCACATATTTCAATGTTTTTAGCCATTTTTTACAATGAAATATCAACTAAATAAATTTTTTTGGAATAATTTATTAAAATAATCCATTAAGAATAAAAACCAAAAAGGGGGAGCGACTGCTATGATTGGTGGAACTCACAGAAGCTACGATGATTGGCCAAATTTGCGGAAAGGTTGCAATGATTGGACAAGGTTGCAAAGTTGTGCAGGGTTGGCTGAATTTGCATTAATGCATTCGTGACTTCGCAGTTTCCTGGAGGGACTGGTAAGGAGACAATATGTAGAGAGACAAGATGACTAACCCTCCTTATTTTACCAATAGATTTTCAGTTTATTCTCTCCAACTCAAACTGTCATCAACAAAAATTCCCAGAAATCTTTTAGTTGATATCTGAGGCATCTTGAGGCTTTCCAACACAACAGTCAGTCCGTATATAGAAACTGTCTGTCCGTCTTCATCAGGTGTTGCATTATCTCCCGAAACAAATCTGTCCGTTACAAGGTCACAGGTTTGATCGGCGGCTGATAAACTCCTTGATCCTCATTGACTGGCGTCAGACTCCTGGCTGTCTCTGACATCACGTGCGGCTCAGCAAAAACTCTCCGTCCTGCCTGAGACTTTCCCTGCAGGATTAGGATTAAACCAGTCCCGAATGAGTCTGTGTACCGGTACAGGAAAGGCACTAATCATAGCACACAGAGCTAATTACATCTAGGCTATTTCTGCGTCCACCTTTTGATAGGTTTCAGACCTAGTTCTGCAGTCCAGATGAAAATTTGCTGCTGTCATTAGGGTTTTTCATGGCGGGTAAGCAGATGAGTGGACATATTTGGAGGCCGGAGCTGCTCGTTCAGCAGTTTTAACGGAGAACAAATCTTCTCCTGAAAGGCTTCTTTAATTTTCCCTGAGTTGTCGTCCAGTTTTTTCAAAAGTGATTCATTGTTACCTTCCAAAGACCTGAGCCTCATTTACATCCTGTAATAAAATTCTGTTTAATGGGAGCACTAAGTAGCGGGTCTGTGACAGTGTGGGTTTACTGGTGCTCCGACTGGGAGCAGAAGTGTTGTTTTTTTGTTTTTTTTCTTTTCCCTCTCCCTCCGGAACTGCCCCCCCTCTCTGCAGCCTGTTGACTTTGCAATTGATTCCTGTGGGTTTGGCGACGCCATCCCACACTTCACTGCAACAAAAAAGAGCAACAAGCTCGGCTACGTGTCATCAAAGAGGAAACGCTCATTACTGCTTGTTTGTTGTGTGTGTGTGTGTTGTGGGTGCAGCGGGCACCGAGGTTTGAATTCAAAAGGCATCGCAGGAAGGTAAAATACTGCTTCACTGTCTTTCTTCACCTTTAGTTGCAAACCTCTAGAAATGACTGTGTGCGTGTGGTGTGGTTGCTGTTAACTCAGTTTGTATTGGCTGACAGAGTGACACTGCACTCCTCCTGCTCTCACGCTGGTTGGGAGGGTTGCAGGATGGTGGGCAGGAGTGAGAAAGACAACAGCCTGCTGTGGGTGCTCAGTGTGACATCTCTTTGCTGCAGTCAAACTGGGCCTGTTTGAGGACATGTATAATTACCAAAGCAACATTTTTAAACCTATTTTTCACTGATTTGTCAGATGAACTGGACCTTCACGGTCTCGTGTAAACTGAAATACCAGAAAGTTGATGAGCTGTGCTCTCACAAAATGCAGTTTTCTGTGTCTTATGTGTGAAATAAGTCAATTTTTTACCATCCTATAGCACAAATGATCATAAAATATCGGCAGTGCTCTGAAGGTTATTGATCAGAATGATGCTTTTCCAGGTTCTGGTTTGTCAATAACAACCCTATGGAGGAAACAAATCTACGGCATCCATGTCGTGTACTGGTGCGGAAACCCTGTTGTTTATTATGGCATCATGTTGCCTAAAATGTTGGTGACATTCTTGTGTAAATGTAATCACAACGGGCAATATCATACAATGTATGGACATGAACTTTATCATTTTAACTGATCTTAATAAGACGATAAAGTACAAATTACTGTGGCAGGCTCAGATTACACAGCGAGAATGTGTGCAGTTTTTGCACAACATGCATTTGAAAATAGTCATAAAACTGTGATTCGTGGTTAAAATGTCATGACACTGGTCAGGTCTTTTAATGCTTCGTGATAGCCTTCACCAAAATAGCAGATTATGAAAAGCTGCACCAAACCAAACCTCACTAAACATGTGTTTGTTGGTTGTAACATCATTGTTACCACCTCAGAGAGCCGTATCTTCACCACATCTACTCTATGTGTGTTTACGATCCCACATCATGGGCTGTCTCACCACATTTTTGTAAATTTACCCACGCCTCCCTCAGGAATAATGGCCTCTGAAGTTTTTTAACGACAGAAAACAAGGGAGTGCAGCCGCAGCGTTGAACTATCCGCTACTTCAGTCCCGGTCTTTTGTGCCCTCTGTTTCAGATTCTTCATAAATATGAGCCCATACAGACTCCACCTTATCTGCAGGCCTCAATGTGACAGGCCTGCCGTTGATTGAGCAGGAATAAGGGCGTCTGTTGAATTAATGAAGCAGTGCAGATGTAGATGACTCTCTGCGACTATAGCTTTCCTCTGTTCGGCTGGCTGGTTCTTTTTCCCTCACCGGATACACTCCAGACTCCTCGTGTGCTGCCTATTGACTGACTTTTTGTCCATCTGAATGCTCTATTTGTATGGAGAATAATGATTGATGGACTTTGGGGGTGGTGACCGCGGTGCGTTCCCAATCTCTTGTTCCCCTTTAGTGCCTGTTTGAGGAATCTGACTTGGACGGAGCTCAGAACGGGATCAGAGCTATTTCTGGGGGTTGTTTTGGTCACGCTGGCTGCTGCGTTTGAGATTTGGCCCCGGCTGCTAAAGTTACATGAGAGTTCAAGCCTCCGAGTTCAAACCTGGAATCTAATCTCGGCTGACGAGTGCACAGTTGGAGGAAGTCAACAACTCAGAGGAGCAACGCTGAGAGAGCAGCTCTTCAAACCCCGAGCAGATTCTTTGGCTTGGCGCTAGATGTGAAGTTCGGCACACATGGTTTTCTCGTGGCTCCTTCCTTCTGGTCTGTTTTTCATTTCATCACCAGCGCAGCTGTAGAAAACTGTTCTGTTCTCTGTTTTGATGAGTGCAGAATTTTATCTGTTTGGTCATGCATGCATTAGGGGTCACAATAGTATCTGTTCAGCTGGTAGAGAATCTGATCCATATGTTTGATAAGAGGTTTTCTAAAGCCTTGGTCACGCTGCAGGACTTTAAAAGTGATCGGATCGCTGTGCCGTTCACACTGCGCATCTGTCTGCTTTGTAATCATGAGAAGTTGTTGTGGTTTGCACACTACATGACTGATCACACATCACAAGATCTTTCACCTGATGAATCCCCTAAGAGTCTGTCTGCTAAAGTGACTTTAGATTATTAAATAAACTATCTGTGTGCAGCATAGTACTGCACTACTGTTGTCTCACATAATCAGACCTATATGACCTGGATATGAAGCGTTCATAGTGCAAAATAAAGTCTGCAAAATCAAAACGGAGCTCCTTTCCTCACCGTTTATATGCTTTACGAGCCAAGTGCATTAATAAGCCTGGATACGAAGTGTCCATAGCGCAAAAGAATATAATAAAATTAGTTTCTAAAGAGATAAGACACCAGCCCTCTCCTTTCCTCTTTGTGGCAGCAGCATACCGAGGTCTGAGTATTGATTAAAAAATACCAACGGAGTACTTCATTGATATCTTTTCTCGATGGTTCTTCTTTGTGAAGCACGCTTGCGTTGATTGGCTGCGAGCAAAACCATATAAATAGTCTTTTTTTTTTTCTAGATCTGGACATCAAAAGAATTTTGTCAGGAGAAGTTTCAGTACTACTTGGTACGGGGATATTTTAATCGATACCGTAAAGGTTTTGGGTACCGATACCCAGTCCTAGCTGGTACTTATCGAAGTCTGTTTACAGGTCTTCGGGAGCACTGCTGCATGTACAAAAAGTTTTTGTGGCTGCCTTAAATCTGATAAGTTGCCTCAAGTGATGTCACTCGAGACAGCGTCGGTTGGGGGGCGAAGATGACAAGCTTGAAAATTTCTAAAAAAATTCTGGGAGTTTTGGAGTTAAAGAAGTGATCTCACCAGAACTCTGTGGCCCGCTCCTCATTAGGGCTGCAACTAACGATTGTTTTTGTAGTTGATTAATCAGTCGATTATCTTCTTGATTAATCGATTAATAGTTGTTGGAGGTTTTTTCAATTTCAATCAGTGTTTCCCAAAGCCCAAGATGACGTCTTGTTTCACTCACAATCCAAACATTCACATTTATGAAGCTGAAATCAGAGAATTTTGCCAAAAAATAACTCAAACCGATGAATTGATCATCAAAATAGTCAGAAATTAATTTGACGCTTGATTAATCGTTGCAGCTCTACTCCTCATCTCCGCTGGAGGCCAAGTGAGCAGCTACTAGAATAGCACACCTGTATCTGCACCTGAGCTGTCAGTGGTCGAGTTGCATTGTGGGTAATGTAGGCACCAGGTTTAGAGCTGCAGCATTTAGTTGATTAATTGATTAATTGTCAGCTATTAACTTAATCTTCACTTATTTTGTTAATCAGTTACTTGTTTTTGGGTTTTGGAAAACACTGATCAACCAACAGTCAACAATGGACCAAAGAATTAATTGATTAATCAAGAAAACAATCGACAGATTAACCAAATTGAATTATTTCAGATTAATTGTTGTGTCAGCAATAATATTATTTTTTCATATAAAGTTACATTTAGTGTCTCGCAACCTCTTTGTACCATTAAACAATACATTCCTTATTCATTCTGTGTGAAGGAGCAAGCGATTAATTTTTTACTGCTATAGTGATATTGATTTGTTTGGACAAGAAAATAATTTAATTAAGAGTGTAAACCTTAAGTTGACTTTTTTCTTATCCTTCTTGCACAGCTCACACACACGCCTCTTGTGGGTGAAAGCAAAAAAGTTAAACACCAAAGATTAATCCACGACTTGTTCCACAACACGGGTGGAAAACTGTGTAGCTCCACTCTGCACTAGTTTCTCACAGTAACAAATAATGCAATGTAACTGTAACAGCCAAAATAAAAACACATATGAGCAAATATTAACACGTAAATACTAAAATTAATAAATGCAGTTTAACTGACTGTTGAATTTGGGACCTACATCCATTAAGTGTTTAGTACTGAAAAATGTTTTGGTTTGTTTCCAGATAAAAATAAGTCATTCATCACCGCTCATCAGGTAGCTGTTGGAGCCCCGTTGTTTGGACCGTGGCGGCGCAGCGAGGCCGGCGAGGCTGCAGGCCGTCTAGAATTAGCAGCCACTCTGTCGGTTGAGTTACAGCAGAGCAGGAATGCCTGCAGTGGTAGGCGAGCTGGGCTACATGAGGGCTGCTTTGGCAGGGGGCCATGTTGTGCTAGTGAGAAGGCCTGCATGCTTGGATATATTAGCAGGGGTTTTGTAACCATTGTAATGAAACGGCCGGGCTCCCGCGGCCCCTGAAAGGCCTTCCAGCGCCGAATGATTCAGAGCCAAAAGGAGAGGAAGCGGCACAGAGCCTGGCCCCGGTCACCGAGAGAAGAAACTACAGGACAAGTATGCCATTCACCGGTTTATTTACACTCCTCTTGTTTGTCAGCGCACCCTGCTCCTTTCTGTTTTTACATTTAACACACACACACACACACTCCAGTGAATACAAGTGGTTTTACAGGGGTAATCAGGGACAGCAGATTATTGTCTCGCTCCGTGGCTTATCAGAGTGTGCTCAGTGTCTCACTCTTAGAAATAAAGGTGCAAAATAAAACCATTTAGGGTTCTTCGGCTTGTCCCAATAAGAGAACCTCTTTTTTGGCTCTTGGTAGAACCTGCCTACCTTTTATAAAGCTTCCACTTGGGAATCTTTCAGAGTTACTCAACATATAGGGTTATATATAGAACCATTTGTGGAAGGTTCCACCCAGAACCCTAAAAAACTCTCTAAAGAGAACCCTTTTATAATGTTGTGGTTCTGTGACATGTGAGGCAGCCATGATGCACATGGATGTGTATGCGAAAGTGTAGTTAAAAGCAAATATATCACTGGTCTAAGGGTGCTAACAAGAACCCACCCAGGATGTTTTAGTGAGAACCCATTCATAGTCTGTTCTAGTACCCACCCAGGAGGTTCTACAGAGAACCTTTTTACTTTCCAAGAGTTTTATCTAAAACACACCCAGGGGGTTCCATAAATAGTTTTTTTTCCCAAGGGTTTACCAAGAACCTAGTTAGGGGGTTCTACTGAGAACCTTTTTATATTAGAACACACTTAAGGGGTTTCACCGAGAACCTTTTTATATTGTGCAGGTTTTATGTAGAACCCACCCAGGGTATTCTACGGAGAACCCATTTATTTTCCAAGGGTTTTATCTAGAACTCAACTAGGGGGTTGCAGAGAGAACCTTCTTATATTACAAGGGTTTGATCTAGAACACACTCATGGGGTTCCACAAAGAACCTTTTTGTATATCCAAGGGTTTTATCTAAAACCCACCCAGGGGGTTCTACCAAGAACCTTTTTACATTCCAAGGCCTTTATCTAGAACCCGTCCAGGATTTTCTACAGAGAACAGTAGAACCCAGCCAGGGTGTTCTACTGAGAACCCTTTTGTATTCCAAGAGTTTTATGTAGAACCCGCCCAGGAGGTTCTACGAACAAAGCTTTTACATCCCAAGAATGTTATCTAAAGCCCACTCAGGGCGTTCTCCCAAGAACCCTTTCATATTATGGGACAAAGAACCCTTGACAAAAGAGTTCTTAAAGAATATCAAAAATCCTTGATGAACTCTTTCCTCCAAAAAAGGGTTCTTTGGATAGAAAGGGTTCTTAATGGAACTCTTAATCGTACAAAGAATCCTTGATCAATCCTTTCTTCAAAGAAGGGTTCATCAGAAGTAAATGACTCTGAGTAGAGCCTCAGCCCATCAGGGAGAACCCTTTTGGAACCCTTATTTCTTAGAGTGTGTATCTCTCTTCCTCTCTCTCTCTCACACACATAGTTGCAGGCGTCTCACATTGTTTCATTGGAGGATATTTCACATTATCGGTTTATTGTCTCGAGTGACGCTTTGGCTCACGTTAGAGGTGTAGATTGTAGAAACGTATGTGAGACGTGTTTGATAATGATCACGCCGTCCCTCCTCCTGCACCTGTCTGGTGCCAGCGCTGTGGAAAAAAAAAAAGCCCCTGTCATAAATTCCTGGGCTTTGTTCGGAGGTGTCAGCAGCCGGGTGCCTGAGGAGGTCTGCAGGGTCAGGGAGGGCATGTGAGTGTATGTGTGTTTATGCATGCACATTTACATGCACTCTCCCTTTGTGTCGCGGTAATATGGTGAGTGCGTGTGCGTGTTTAAGCGTCGGTTTGGGGGGGTGGGCACAGTCACTCGGCTCAGGTGTCACCCAGAGAAATGCAGACCTTTTGCCCTTTGACCCGGGGACATGGCCCCGGAGGGTTGGGTGTCAAACTGTTGCCCCTGAACCTCAAGCTAGTGAGGTGTTACGTTACTCTCCTGACTGATGCCACAAGGCCAAAGCCTGCAGAGGACGCAGCTGCATGTGTGTGTGTGAAGCAACAGTCATTAACTTTGTCAGGGGCAGATCTGCCTTCCAGGGCTGGTGGACGTTGCCCCAGTTCGTGATGATTATCAAATAAATGGGACAACAGCAGGACACTGATGGAAGCTGCTGCTGTTCTCACCCTTCAAGACTCTTACATGCAGAGCTGCAGCACACGATTGTTTTCATAATCAGTCAATCTGTAGATCATTTTCTCGATTAATCGATTAATTGTTTGGTCCATAAAAATGTTGTTAAAGCCTGAAGTGACATCCTCAAATGTCTTATTTTATCTACAACCCAAAGATATTCAGTACTTGCATATGAGGTCTGAGCATTTGAGAGTACAAGATAGTAATGTTTTTCTTTTTTCCTTATATAGCTTTTGCAGTGACAGTGCTCTATTTTCTGTGTCCTGCATCTTTATTATTAAAGGTATCATGTGTAGTATGGCACGGCAGTTTAACTGAAATCAATATCATAATATAATAGATAATATTATCCTGAGATTGATACATATCATGGTGCGGACTCTCCACCACATTGCGTTTGTACCATCAAGTATTGGAAACTTTTTTATTTACACTGTTGATTTCAGCTATTTGGTGCATTTTGTTAAACATAACCAGAAAGTTAAAAACATGTTTATATTCCCCGAACTATAATCTCAGTAAGTCTGCCACTATCCGCCTATTTCAGACGACATTCTCTTCTCCTTCCGCTGTCTTCCTGTTACCGTTGGCCTTCAAGGCTTTCTGCCAGAAAGCCCTTCTTGGCAAGATTTTGGTTGTTAGGAAACATAGCTCCCATGTGCTTGTTTCAGGAAAGAAAAGCAACAACCAAGTTCCTGCATGCTGAAAAATGGCAACTTACCATAATCCTAACCTTGGTCACTAATGGTAAAAGCATAAACAAGCTAGCGGCTTAATTTATGTGAATCAAAGATTTCCCAAACTCCTTTACTCCGTTTCCGATGATCATTTGCTCCAAGTAATTGATTTGGACCACAGAATTTTGTGAAACTGTGTGCAGAATCATCTCAACATATAATAGTTGATAAATGCTGATACTGTCTGGTTCTGACACGTTATTACCCGTTTAAAACACAGTCAGGAGTGTAATTTCTGAGCATGAACACTGGTGTCCTCTATGGTTACTTACAGCTTCTTTAACTGTGATGTTGTCCTGTTTATACCAAACGTGTGACTGTTATTGAACACAATGAAAAGCAGTTACGGTCTTGTAGGTAATTACATTCTACTTCATACTTCATCAATGATAACTGATTGATTAATCGACTGACTGTTGCAGCTCTGTGCAAGTGGCTGGCAGATTTGCTTCACTGGTAAAATTAAAACATTAACAAGCCATTTGGCTGGTGAGCAAAAAAGTTAAGTTGCACCCTGGATTACAGACAAACTGAAATATGTTTGCGTTCACGTTCGAGGAATTTCACTCCTGAAAACCTTGTTTCAGACCTGACCAGAGGTCTCTGTGCGGCCGACCCCTCCCCAGATGTTGCTTGGTGAGTTTTGCGCCTCCAGCGCCCTCCACCCATGTTCTCCCTCCTCAGAGCGCCCCTGTGTCTATTATTGGCAGGAAGCCGTG
>JAJHUR010099744.1:0-16985 GCA_027495735.1 Lutjanus campechanus | reverse complement strand
AAGGGATACAGATTGGGCTAAAAGTTGTCTCACATAGAAAAAAGGACCGTAGAGGGGGGAAACTCTGGAAAACCAAAATTCATACCAAAAACAACTTTTTGACAAAGTTTCATACCACTGGCATCAATACAGCCAAAGTTATCCCCAAAAAACACGCAGAAAAAAAACAAAAAAGCCCATTTCGGGCTTGGGGAGCCAGAAGGGTTAAAGGATAACTTTGGTATTTTTCAACCTGGGCCCTATTTCCCCATGTGTGTATGATTCATAGGTACAACTCGTTTTAAAATTGGTTCAGTATTGAGGGAGGCGGATGCAACCGACAGCCGCAAAACGAGTTATAATGGTAGATATGAGGGCAAATACATCCCGTAAAAGTTTGTGCATTAAAAGCGTTTTTGTTTTTTGTTTTTTCCGCCACAGTCCGGCTCAGATTGCCAGTGTAATCTCTGTCAACAGCATGCAAAGCGTCTCTCTTACCGTTTACTCTGTGATGACATCTCACAGGATCTTTGCTTGTTGAAGACTGTCTTCGTCGCAGTGAGTGGGACAGCTGTTTTCTTGAGGTGTGTTTGGTGAAGTATTTCGGGATTGGATGTCTTCTCTTCTTGGGCTGGCAGTAGTCATCTTGGGAAAAGTGCACACTGCAGACCCGATGGTCTGCATGGCGCAGTGTCTGGACTGAGTGTTAGCATCCAATTGCAGCACAATTAGCCACAACTTCAGCATCTCGCCGTCTGACAAATGCAGCCTATGAAAGCTGTACAAGGTGCTGTGTGACATCCTGTTCTTGCAATTCGGCTCAGCACAAACACGAACCATTGTTTTCAATAGTTGCAGTAAAATTCTCAACTGAACTCCGGGACGACTAACTCCACTCTGATCGGCTCTCAGCATGACTCTGTTTTCTTCCAGCAACAAACAAAGATCGCATGAGATGTCGTCACACACAGCAAGCAGTAAGTGAAGCATGCTGTTGACAGAGATTACACTGGCGATCTGATCTGGTCTGTGGCGAAAAAAAGCACTTTTAATGCACAAACTTTTACAGGACGTATTTGCCCTCATATCTACCGTTATAACTTGTCTTGCGACTGCCGGCTGCATCCATCTCCCTTAATACTGAACCAATTGTAAAACGAGTTGTACCTATCAATCATACACACACATATACATGGGGAAATAGGGACCAGGTTGAAAAATACTTAAGTTATTCTTTAAATTGAAGCTTTGAGACTTTCACAATATCCAACACTTGGTAAAAGCCATTACTCGCAGATATTAGCAAACCAGCATTGAAAACCCACAGAGACAGAAATAAAATAAGGCCATCTTTCTATTATCTGAGTTTTATCATAGATTATCTGCTTTATTTAAATATATTAAGACTTACTGAGATTAAAAACAAGACAAAGAGTCTACAGTCTCTGTGATGCTTTACTTTGAATGCTTTGTGATAAATGCTACAGCTACATGCTAACTCAACCACAATGACAATGGTGACAGAGGGTAGTAGGTATAATGTTTACTGTTGTCATCATCTTAATTCAGCATGCCAACTTTTGCTACTTAGCACTAAACACGAAGGGCAGCTGATTGGAATTAAGGCTGTCACAATCACAGAAATATCGAAATACTGCAGGATTGACAAGTCTGTTCATGTTTTGTTTCTTCTCATTTTACACCTTAATGCATGTTAAATGGATGAATTCAACAAGCAAGGGCCAGTAAGAGTTCAAGCTCAAGGATGACTTTGACTTGACATAGACTAAAAGCACAGTTGTTACTATTAACATAAAAAGCTGTGTTTTTCCTACTGTGGCATGTCAACATGTCAACTGTGAAAAAGGCCTGTAGCTGTCGAGACATTTAATTCAAAATTAAATGAAAAAAAAAAACGTCAACCTGCAGAGCAAAATGCAAGGGATCACCAAACACAGTGAGATTCATCCTCTGGGGACCATGAATGTCTACACAAATGTTCATGACAATCCTTTAAATGCTGAAACAACCAACACACATGTCACTGCTATCCCTAGAGCCACTCCAATAGCACAGCTCAAAAGTCTTTCTTTTTTTTCTTTTTTTTTTAACTGTTCCATTTTTTTCCCCACCTACCTCAATATACCCTTCTGGCTTAGTGAGCTGGCTAAGGAGCTATCTGATAACATATTAAACTATAGCTGCTCTGGCAGGGCCACTACCTGCTGAGTCAGACAGAACGTCCCAGCAGCTGCAGGAGCAACGATTCTGAATGGTTTGATGTTGTGAATCGTTTGGATTGAGTTTATATTCTGCACACTCATCCGAATACTGATAAGAAATAATACACTATCTAGTAGGCCGTCTGTGGTCTCAGATTTGCTGCAGAAACGTTTGGTCCGCTGTCAGACAACCAACCATTTTATGTGGACAGTATGTGTGTGATTCCTTAGACAGAAAATAGCTCTGTTTATGTCTGACTATATCTTTTTGGTATCTCTAATGTCTTTAAAGTTTGGCTTCTGGAGGGTGCATAACTATAAAAACATGATATTAATAATAACTAATAATAATAACAATAATAATGTTTGTTTATATAGCACATGTCAAAATCAGCTATTACAAAGTGCTTTACAATGAGCAGGTATAAGGATATAAAATAAAGTGAAAACAAAACAATAAAGTACCAAATACACATGCAGACATAAATTTCCACATATACAGTACATATATACACAAACAAGGACACACATATACACACACACAAGCTTACACAAATGCACATGTTTGAGATTAAAAATGATTATAAGAAAGCCTGAAGATGAAAGTGAGATTTTTAGATTTAAAAGAAGATCCTAATTTTACAAGTATGAGATTTTCATGGAGTAGCTTTTCTGGCATATGAGAGTATTTTTTTTAATATAAATGTTATAAACTAATTTTGCAGGGCTTTTGTCCAGAATGTGGGTATAGAGCAGGTCAACCCCCACCTTGTTTGTACAGTACTGTGCTGTTTGACATGTACCTGCCCAGAGACCACAAGTATATTAACTATATAGCTAACTCGAGCTCACAGATGTGTTGTGCATGGAGCTGTGAAAAGTAAACTAATAAACTAAACTAAACTTTAGGACTTTTACTTCATATCACATTTTGAGAAAAAAAAATAAACACCTGAAGTTTATTTCAAACTTAAAAATACCCAGAATAAGCTGTTTATCTAAAAAATAATATATGAACTTTCTTGACTAGAACAGGCATTTTGCTCCAGGTGAAGGGAAATATGCCTTAAGAAAAGTTCTTTTAAATTTCTTAGCATTAACTCTGCATAGATGGAATATGTCTTGAATTGCAAAACAATGTCACATTACACTTCAGTGCATTAGTGTATTTTATTCCCTTTAAAATCATTGAAACTGAACAGGGAAACTGTTAATTTATTGTTAGTTTAGCAGCTGCAAAGACATAACAGTTTCATCTGTGAATGTATCACAGATGAAACGGTCTTCTCTGATGAAAATGTTTGCACAAACACTCAGCAACAGCTCTGCTTCTTATCCACTCTTTATCACTCTTTAAGTGATGCAGCTTAAATGATGCGTCTACCCCAAACAAGTGTGTGTGGAGCACAAAGTTGAAACAAATTAATTATTTTACCATAATTACAAGGACATACAGGGGCAGGTATTGGTCAACATACAGAATCAGTTTGGGCTCTTTTCTAAAACCAGACTCAAACATTAGAAAATATCAGAGTTGCTCAGCTCACACTGAGAGTGAAGCTCTCCTGATCAATATTCCTTTGGAGTATGGTGGGGCGTAAATGAGCTAGACACACTAAAAGCCAACAATGCCTGACAACCCAAGCTGTTCTGCACCCCGTGGATCATCTTATCAAGCCTATCACGGCTCTGCACCTCCATGTGCTTCTCCATGGCAGAGTTCAGGCTATTTTGAGTGCTTTCAGATCCATGAAATTGGATGTGAATTTGCATTTTTGTGCTAGCTACATCAATGTGACCCATTGTAATGAATGAGAGGCGATTGCAGAGAAGAAAAATTGAAGCCATTCTGTTGGAGTGTGAGCTCGAGGGCAATTTGTGATGTGGTTACATTTGTCACCTAACCATTGGACAAAAGGCATAAAGAGTTTTTAAAACTTTCCAAAAGTGCCTTTATTTAAGTTCTCTGGCTATGGCATCATTTAGCTCCACTGAAAGGTCCAGTGTGCAAGATTTATTGGAATGAACAGAATACAGCATGGATGGATTATAACATTCATAACTATGTTTTAAATGCTGTATAATTACCTAAAAATAAGAATCTTTTTGTTTCTGTTTCCTTAGAGTGGACCCTTTATATCTACAGAGGGCACCATAGTATCTTGAAAAGAGAGGGTGAGGTGATCCTCTACCTCACCCATATATGCCACTAAATTCTACATACAAGCATTTTTGGTATTTCTGATGTGATTTGACCAGTCATGTGGGTTTGGATAGAACTTATTCTTTAAAAAAAAACTATGAATCTTTAGACTTTATTGGCCACAATCAAAGAACACTGTTAACAAAAAATATTAGATCTGACAGAAAATAGAACGTAAATGGTAATTATCATCTACAGCTGTGAATGTAGATACAGCAGCCAGTAGCTCTTTTAAACTTCAAAAGTTTTCTCCTTTAATCTATTATTTTTGGGGGTTTTTGCTGAGACACATATCACCTAAAGACTTGCTGGCATTGGAAAAGAAAGCATGGGGTCTGGATTAAAGAGCGGCAGACCCTGAGACAATCAATAAATGCAGTCAGCATCTTTCGAACATGCAGTCAGATCAGCTGATGAACTGCTATGGACCATCCCAGGAAGAGAGGAGGTGAGCGGAGACAAAAGTCATGCTACAGCTGGGACTTCAGGCTGCTCCTGGACAATGTCCGGTCAGGAAAATGAAACAGACAAAGTGGGACACAGGCAGGCCAAACAACGGGAAACCAGAGACTGCTGTGCCCACACAGAGAGACCTGCTCTACAACATCCTGGATCGTGCTGTTGCATCTGAGGGCTGGATCACCCTCCAAACTGACAGGATGCAGCATGCGAGACTCAAGCAGGACGAGTGGAGGACGACTCTGTGTTAACATCGAAGATACTTTGTGCTCAAGTGCAGTCACAGTTAATTGACAATGTTTCCCAGACGTTGAACTTTTTATGATGTCGACCATATGACTTTTTTTAACAATCTTGTTGCTGCAGTTTACATCACAACACACACAATCTGATGCAAATTCAAAAAACTGCACTACAACTACAACCCTAATTTCACTGCACAGCCCTGTGTTGTATAATGATAATAAATCACCTTGAATCCTAATAAATGTCAGATGGAGTCTCTCATCGCCTTTCTTTCTACAAGATGTGAACGTGGTATAAGCTTATGGAATTATCACCAAGGCTGACAAAAATTTTGCCATTGGTTTTAATAAATTTTGTAATTAACTAAAGTGTAAAGTATACACTTTAACCAGCTGGTGGCTCAAGATTAAATGCCAGGGTATTATCAAAATATATTAATCCAATGATCAAATCCATTAATGAGTTGTAGAGATATTTTACTTTGGACCAAAGTGTTGAATTGGCAGGCCGACAAACATTGCCATCCCTTATGAATAGAAGAAAACTATATTAAAACAGAATAAAAGGACATGAACGTGTTAATGGAGGTTTCAAAAGAGCCATGTCCCTTTTCTAACTAAACCAAAGTCATGTCTTTTTTTTTAGAGCAGCAAAGTTGAAACAGCCAAGGCTCTCGGTGAGTTTGCCAGGAAGCTAGTAACCTCCCACCCAGCTGTAGTCAAACAGCAAATGGGAAGAGCCTTGGAACCAATTTTAATGGGATGACATTCACTCATTTTTCATCTCTACACGCTAATGCCATCCTTCTCTAAAGCCTTTTTACCTACCCATTTACTTTTCCTGAATTACTTTAAAAAGAGAAGTGAATTTTCATCCATCAAAAATAAGTAGTCTAAATAATAAAATGATAAAGGTGCAGAGGGGTAGTTATGTGTTTCACCGAGGAGATCTTGCTTCTCTCCTGCACTGCTGTGTTATCTACATACTTTACACTTTAATGAATTAAAATATACTTGCACTCAAGAGCAACTCCAGTTGTTAGGCTAACTCGCCACCACTAGATTTATCTGTTCATCTCATCTAATACATGTTGTGCATGTTTTTTTTTCAACTTATGGAGGGGTTTGTGTCTTCTAATGCAGTTGTTTTTTATGTGCGATTGTGTTTTTATGTTGTCTCCCTGAAAGCTCTTTGTGTACCTTGCTTTAAAAGTACTATGCAACTAGAATTATTATAATAACAATAGCATTATTCATATTATTTTTAGTTTTATTATATCTTGATCAAAGAAAGTGGCAGGAGAATGTGTAATATATAATTTGCATGTGTTTAGCGTGGGAGGAATGAGGAAATGAGGAAAACACAGAGGAAACCTACATAAACACATGGTGAGAATGTAAACACAGAAATAAAAAAAGGGCCTCAAATCTCTTTTGTGAGGCAACAATAGTAAACAGTGATCTATCAAGATTATTATATATGATAACAATTTTAGAATCTTTTCATCTCCCATTAAAGGTCTCATGCAGCATTTTAACATTACTCATTTTTCATAGCAAATTGCCCAACAACTGTAAACAAACATGACTGCCTCTATGAAAAACTAGCTGCTGCACTGCGTTGAGTGTCACTGTGGTAAGTCCCGATTTGTGGAAATTCCTTCTCATTCAAACAAACACACTAAGTGTGCCATTTAACATCTAACATCAAAGAAAGAATGTGGTTTTGGGGGAAAAAAACGTTTTCATGCAGTCCTAGTAAAACTCTTGACACACAGTCAAGTACAATAGTTGAGTCAAAGCCTTTTGTAATTCAGTTTATGTTTATGTTTTTGTAAAACAGAAAAAAACACAATGACTGTCCCACTTACAATTGATGGAAGTCCCTGGTTATTGTTTGGCAGTCCAGAAAAATCAGAGTCCCTCTGATTGTGAGTCTAAAAATCCCTCATTAGTTCATGGATTACCAATACTGGGGCCGATATGGTGAATTTTTGAGCTGGAATGAAAATAGACTGTTTCTATGTAGATTGCAGTAATTTTGCACTGATAGTACTGGTGCACATTCTCAGAAAACTGTTTTCTAAAATAAATACATTTTAGAAGAATATTGACATAAATATTTTAGAATGTTAAATAATTTCACATTTTGTCAATCAACTGTAGAAATGAACTACGAAAATAAAGAATAAATAAGTAATAAGCATTGTTTAGTATCAGTCAATTGCTGAATATTTTAATAATCTATTAGGTTCAGGGCAAGAATCATTTACACCTTGTCCTCATGTATGTTCTGCTTGTGCTAAATCTGTAAAATAAATAAATAAATAAATAAATAAATAAATAAATAAATAAATAAAGTTTTTAAAAAAATTTAAATACTGATATCTGTGACTTTGATCCACAATCAGAGCGCCTCAGATTTCTCTGGACTGAACCATGGATGTAGTATTTTACCACCAATATCTCTATCCTTGAGAAGTATCTGACGTTTTTATTTTCATATTACCAGCACTCCCCATATTTTCTTTGCCTTTTGTTATTACTTGCACAGTGCAGCAAGGCTTAGTGAAACCTTTCTGAATGCATAAACCCTCCAACGTTAGAATGTAAAAAAACTAATTTACTGAAGATGATTCTCCTAATTCCTATAGACTACACAATATCTATGGGATGTTATGTAGAACTCTTATAGTTGGTGGAACTGATTAGTAACAGAATAGGTGTTTCTGAAGTGTGGCCTGTTAAATAATGCTGTTCTGCTGAGAGACGTGTGGCTATTTCTGAAAGCACTTATCTACTTTTCGCAGTTGGAATTTACAGCAAGCCATTTTTTCATGCAATACAATACATGCAGTATATGCATGCAAAACATGCAATAAAAAAGTTATAGGGCAGTACGTCAGTATTCTTAACATGGGGTATCGAGTCTTTACTTAGACTTACTTAAAAAAAAACTGACTGTGGTTATAGAGAGAGGGGGAAGTGACCAAACAGCTCATATCAACAAGTCACACATCATATGTTACCATGAGGTAAAAAAAAAAAGAAAAAAAAAGAAAAGAACAATACTGTAGATGATGAAAAACCAACATCTCTGTCATCTTTGTCTGCTTCTCGTCTTCTCTCCCCTGAAGCATCATGAAGTAAATCCCTAACAGTGAGTGGCACATGACGTTTGAGGAGTGATAAACATCAAAGGGGCCTAATTCATACGGAGGGCTACTGCTGGTGTCTCCTGACAATTACAGCACTGTTGTGAAGAGCTGCATTCGGTGCCTTCCTCACTAAAAGATGATTTGAAACCCAGATAGAGCACTTAGCATCTCAGTGCTGACGATAAATGTTATTGTCCTTTCCTCAGATGCTCTCAAGCTCCAAACAGACTTAATTTTCACCTGAGGCAAAAGCAATAAATAAAGAGTACAGAGCTGATGGAAATGAGAGAAGCAAGAAAAAAACAAGAGATAGAAATCTTGCAAAGTAATTACACAGATAAGGCAGTTAGGTTAGACTGGAGCCAGTAAGAAAAAAAAATGCAAATTATGTGCAATTACAGGACTGAATTTGATAGGAGAAATCATGAGCACCAAGGTACAAGGGAGTCGCATCCTGCATTGCTTTCATAAATACAGCTATTTCACCCTTCATTAAACACTGTGTTACCCATGTGGCTTTATAAGCAGCACAGCATCAAGGCTGTAGCATGTTCTTCTTCAGGATAGACATCCAACACACTCTGCCTGTATTGTAGGCCCTGCAATCTGTTGTAAAACGTTGCATCTTGCATCAGTGGAAATCCTTTCACTTACACCAAAAATATCCCCGGGAGATTAGGAAACTCAATCTGGCTCGATAACCAACTAGATTATTCCTTCCAGCACTCCCAGCAGGCGAGCAGAACCTTTTAAACATTTAAGTCTGTATTGTCAACAGGATCAAGAACCTTTATACTTTTAGAGGTTTAAGCCCCAACCAGATGCTACAGAAACTGTTATATCATCTATCCTTCAGGGGATTAAAAATGTAGGCTATCCTAACTGTTACGTGTGCACTACATATTCATGCAATACAAATTTGATGTTGTGGGACATCATTAGTCGGTGCAAATCTAAGACATTGATCTTATTCACCATCATCAGCAAGGATTTCCATGAATGAATCGCCAAATATAGAACACACTTAAAGAAAATACATTGTTTTTAATAATGAGCATGATGTAATCACTGTTCTACATGTTTTCTGCAGCAGAGCCCAAAAGCACTGTGCCTGATTGCACAAACCACCTTAAAGCCATAATATGCAACATCTTCCTAAAAAAAAAAACAATGTATAGACTCATAGAAACATAATTCCTTTCAATCATCACCTATAACCCATTAGAAGTGTGTGGTCTCTGTATCTGCAGAGACTATGACTATATCTCATTATTTTCTCATTTATTTTTCATCAGCTATCTTCCTGGTGCATTAATAAACAGCTCAGACAAATCCTACTGATTCTACCTTTAAGTTTCCCCAGCTATTGTCATATATTCCACAAATGGTTTCTGTTTTAGGAGACTAGTATGGGTCCCTTCAAGGACCGTCTTGCACCAACAAATATTAATTTATTTTTATTAAGATTAATTTATTAATTTCAGAATCAAAATCAGAAAGAACTTTATTGTCCATTGCAGAGCAGTGGAAATTCATCTTCGACGTGGCTCACAGAATAAAAAACACGTTAAAAGATCCATAAAAGACATTTAAGATTAATTCCAATGAGAATTTAGCAAAACTAGGTTTAAAATGAGTAAATCCAGATATAAAATTAAGCAGAGCTCTGTTGCACAATCAAAACTAATCTCAGTTCATTAAATTCAAGTTTAGTGATGTACACCGAAATTATACACCAAGTTTAACTTTCTTCAAGGAACTTGATAATTTTTCTAAATCCATCTCAAAAAGACAGCTATTTTCAATTTTTTACCGGATCATATTTTAAATATGAGTTAAAAGTTTTGCATTAAATTTAAACTAGGTTTAGAGTAAAAACTTAATAGAGGGTTGATGTTTTCAAAAGATTTAAAAAAGGTTTAAAAATTAAACCTTGTTGGTAAAACCCAGCCTGATAGATGAAAGGGTTTTATCTTGCAACATGATTTTATGAAACTCATTCTTTCCTAAGGTAGCCTAAGATGAAAATTTAAGGGAAACTCTAGCCTAAGTGAATTTTATGCTACCAGACTTGATAAGATTACCTGCAACACATCATTGCAGATCCCTGTGTTTTCTTTATTAATGGCCTTTACCTTGGTCTTTGTCTCACAGAGTTATTACACGACCAAGAGAGGTGCAAACCCCTGGGTGTTTGAAGGAGCATATTGAGCCACTCTGAGTCAGAGTCTGTTACAAATGACACGATACTGACTCTCATAACAGGCTGTTCCTCCATGAATTATTCCCCTGACCTGAGACCTGCTCAATCATACGGCACACTTAATTAAGTTAAACCAAGAGCAATAAATAAGATGTATGACACATCAGCACTGATGCTTGTCCTCATCCGTTGACAAAAGCAGCAGGTCCCAGGTCAGGCCCGGGCAACGAATGAGACCAATCACGATGACATACAGTTCAGGTCAGGCTGCGGAAATTGATAGGAAATGTGAATATGATCAACAGCCTGCTGGAAACTCAGGGCACCGATTTATACACTATATGCAGAAGATTTAATGCTGCTTTGTGACAAAGGAGCACCAAATCGTGCCTAGATGGATACCTCTGGTGCTCCCTCTGCCAAGGATCATCTCTGTGCCTGCTATGGCAGAGAAACAGACATCAGAATTCAATCTAGCTGCACCATCTGTTCACAGATATCAGGGCTGTCATTTGATATGGGCTGCCCATCAAGAGTGGAGGCCTCAAGTTCACCTTGCCATCAGAGATGCCTTAGACTCTGGTCTTATAAACTGTGATGGATGAGGGGCTGTAAAGCATCAACTATACGGGATCTGTCAAGGCCCACCACACAATCATCACAGGGATGTGAAAAGTTTAGAACCACCGGGCAGAGTAAACACCAGCACTGGAGATTTAATCAGGGTTAAAGGAGAGATACCATGACACAGACATGAACAGTAAATTTGTGTTTTCTTATTATGAACTTTAACAGTATTAGTCTTCTGTAAAACTCTCTTGTCACTGGTTGTTTTTTGTTAGAGAAGATCAGGTCTGACAACGAACAATTTCCAAAGAATCCTACTGGGTCATTATATTTTCAGTGAACCAGAACGTCTGATGTTTAATGAAACTTTTACTTTCTAAGGCAAACAAAGACTGAACTGAACTCAAAGGAACTGAAGTTGAATCAGGGTGAACCAAACTCAACTGAAATAAAAAAAAATAATAATAATGAGAAGAACACAAATTGTTCGAACCGGTTATATTTTTGTATTGTTGTGTTTTTGCTTGTTAGAATGGGGCTATTATCAGTCACTCTGAGAGAACACATTGTTTGCTGAAATATAAGACAGGCTTACATGCGATGTGCAGACTGGCCTCTCTGCTGACGATGGTGCCAAAAGAGTTTGATGCCAGGCACTGATAGATGCCAACGTCTCCCTCTTTATTCAGATGGCTGATGTGTAAGTTTCCTCCCATGAGGGAGTAACGTGACCCCGGTCTGGGCAGGATGAAAGAGTCATTGAGCTTCCACCTGTGAATGGGAGCACATGACACACCACAAAATTAGTTTTAAAAAAAAAAGTTAAAATGCACTATTTTTCACCACAACCATGAGCTGATAATCAATTCTGATTATTTGTTTAGACAAATTTATGCTGATTCTTAAATGCTGAGTGAGATTAACCTCTTTCATCCCACCTCTCCCTATTATACACATATTTTGGTATTTTTAGGAGGTGCGGATAGCAATTCAGCAGTACATGCCACATAAAAGTGGTATGCATCATCTGAAAGCTTAAAGATTAACTTACGATACAGCCCAGAACTCAGTGTAAAGTTTTTCTAGTCATAAATCTGTAATAAACACTGTGCTTTGGGTGTCTATACACAGTTTTTAAAGTTTTAAGTGTATAAGGGCTTATAACATTATGAGGGAAGTATATGATGGCTCATGCTCCATGATGTCTCATACATTGTACCACTTATTAGGTAGATTTGGTGGACAATTTAATCATTTTTTACCACTCGAGAATTCATATAAAAAGCCAGAAATCCCCCCATAATACCACATTTAGACACAAAGAACTGAGGAACGCCATAGAAGAATTCATGTTGTGATTTGGTGTCAAAAACCTGAGACATTTTGGAGATTTCTGCAACAAATGCATTTTTCAGTGATTGGAAGGGGAGGACTTCTATTCCGGGGATTGTTCAGAAACCTCCCTATTGTCAGTGGGCCTATATGTTAGAAAGCTATACGTCCTCTGTCTAGGTGTGTAACTGTCATATCGCTGTCATGTGATGCCTGCAGCGGGGTCGAGCTCATTACTGTCATCAACACAAATTTTATTATTTTCACAGTGGGTTCTAGATCAGCATATCAGTCTATTAATACACCTAAGGATCAGCGCTGGAAGGGGGGGTCTCTTGGGTACCCATAGAATACATTTTCATTCAGATATCTTGAGGTGAGACGTCAAAGGACTTCTTTGAAAATCTTGAAGTATTTCACTCACCAAAACATACCCTAACTTTGGAGCTTCATTTAGTCAACTTCTCGACAAGCTAGCATAACACAGTTGATACCACTGGCGTTCATTGTTTTTGAGTTAGGGTTTCATATGATACCAGTTTCAACTCCAGGTTTAAAAACTGACCCTGCTAGAACCTCTGAAAGAGGCAATGGTAGCTGGGGACATGAACAACCCTGTGGAGCTGTAAAAGTTCATGTATAATAGAGACCACCCAGTAGTCTAAACTGTGACCAAACAGCCATTATTCTAGATAAAGCCGCCGTTAACAGAAATGACACAGTCTGATGTGTGTTGCAGCAAAAAAACAAAATGAACATAACTGAAATGAGAGGCAATCAGCAACAGCCTTTTCAAAACAGTGTTCATTTCTATTCAGGCTTTTTTCACTTCAAACACAACTCTTACTCACAAATCAAAATGCTCTACATTCATTTGACATTTCCTTTTTCTTTTCACTCTGTTTGTCCATCAACCATCACAGCCACATGAGGGAGGCCCTTTCACTGCGAATCAAAATCCTCTCCTCCAATCATAGTGATTACCAAACGGGAGGGCCAAGCACCAGAGCAGCTCAAACAAAATGGCCACATGTAAAGCACAGGATAATGGTGCTTTTTGATTAAACCTCTTGTTTTGAATAATACGGGTTGTTCATGAAGAAATCCTGCTGAGTTGATACCACTTCAACCAAAAGTGGCATGTGACCCTAACCTCCTTAATGATAATGTAGCCTTCAGTGCTCAGTTTATCTTCACTGTGAACAGTAAAGAGTTTACAACAACACATGAAAAAGGATTTAACTTGTTTTGTAGAAAACTTTCTAAATGTATTCAGATACATTTCATCAATTCAATAGGTTACTGAAATTGTCTGCATTATACCCAAGCTGAGCTGGTGTGCAAATGGCACTTTCATTTTCAAACCAAATTACAGTCAAAGGGAGAGAAAATGAGAAAAAAGAAGAGGGTAAACACAGACTAACAAGAAAGTGACACTTGCAAAAGGAGCCTCTCAAGAAATAGCTTTTCATCGAAGAAATAAGGCACAATTAAGTTGAACATTAGCTCCTTGGTCTTGATTAGATTTCCACATCTCTCTGAGTAAAAGGAAGCTTGAGGTTTCTATTTCTGACTTTCTTCCTCCTTCTTCAGTGGGAAAGGCTTTAGACAAAGAGTGCGGGAGGCAGGGTTGAAGAAGGGAGGGAATGGAGGGGGGACATATGCAGTGGAGCGGTGCTCAATGGCAGATTGGCTGATTAGATTGATTTAGTGATTTGGTGTTGCAGCTGGAACTGGTCCAAGAGCTCCAGATGAGACAAATCAAGGGACCATGGTGACAACTTGGAGTCGGGGCTTTATGTGGCAGCGGTCATTGGGTAGTCTTAGACAAATTAATTTGTCCTTGGCGCCCCTGAAATAGACCTGCCTCCACACTCAGCAGTGAAGAGTCACTCAGCATATGGTGTCCTGCTGCTGAACCTCAAAAGGACCCAAAACACCCTTTCAAAACTCATTTCAAAAGCTGACACAAGTGACAATATAAAAATGAAAGCACTGTGATGCATGCCTCCTGAACTAACAACGCAACTAGAGGAGTGCACTCAGGCAGAGAATATTTGGATGTAAGCCCTCTGTAATTGCCAACATTTTGATTAGTAACTGTCATTAATTACACATTTTTCTCAGTAACTCTGATGAATTACATTTACATTTACTTTGTAATCTAATCACATGTAACTAGTTAGATGTGATTATTTACTTTCCAACACTACAAGTATCCTCTTAGAAATTTGTGTGAAATTTGGTCATTATTAACTTAAGAATTCTTCAGTTATGGTGAAAAATGTGTTCTGTGAGGTTACAGTGACTTTGACCTTTGTCCACCAAAATCTAATCAGTTCTTCCTTGAGTCCAAGTGGTCATCAAAGGTTTTTGAAGGTTTTTAAAAAATTGTGAATCACACTTATGCCTGGCAGAGATAACAACATGTCCATCTGAATATCAAGCCCATCATTAAAAGGGATGAAAAGTATGATATCATAACAGCTTGTGATCAATCTGAAAATCACTTCTTAATGTGATATATCAACTGCCACAGTTGGTGGCACTTGCTGTAATTAAAGAGCTAATTAAAGCAAAATTTGATTTGATATGGATCCGGGCACGCTCTCAGAACTTGAACTCAAATCGTGGCAAAAAAAAAAACCAAAACTTGCAGATCTGAACTCATAAATTGATCTTCATTTTAAAAAGCAGGACTACCCAGACAGCAAAATAGCGACTGATTGCTTAATAAGTATTCCAGCCGATCCAAGTGATAAGATCTTGTACATTCATTTCAATTTGTGCCCATTAGGCATAACACCAAGGATCTTCAAGCTACATTAACAGCCGCATATGCTGATGTTATGAGGGATCGTTTCAACCTATTACACATTAAATGCTTGGCTTTGCAATTTGCATTTAATTACACTGACAGGAGTACAACAGCTATGTGGCCCTATTTGACAGACTATGAATTAATAGCTTATGCGCTTGATGCACTTTAAAGCAAATCATCGTTTGTCATTTGTTTTCATTTGTCATCATTTTAGCAACAGAGGAACTGGGCGTCAATTTGTTTCTAACACAATTGCCGGGAGAACACTCAACCTCTCAGGGCCAGTAGTGTACTAAACCTGTTTTTCTGCACCTCAGACCGCCAAGAGATTTGAATTATGTTTATCATGTAGTGATTTCCTCCAAATCAGCTGCCCTGTAGCAATGTCTCTGCAGCCTTGGGCAGTGATGCTGTAACGTTAACTGTAGCAGGTCCAAAGCAGCGATAAGGAAAGACAACTTCTGCCACATCATTTTCTGGTACACTCTTAAAATTGAGGGTTCCAAAAAGGTTCCTACTGAAGGACTAAAGTTCTACCCAGAACCATTTGATTCTGAATAAAGAAAGCGTTCTCCCATTCAAGGATTGTTGAAATCCTTGGGGAATTCTTTTGTCAAGCGTTCTTTGTAGAACCCCCTTGGATAGGTTGTGGAGAAAAGTCTTAGAATGCAAAAGGGTTTTCAGAGGGACCTCCTGGATTAGTTCTAGATACTGTAAAACTCTTGGACTATAATAGAATTCCTTGTGAGGAACCCTTGGAATACAAAAGGGGTCTCTGTAGAACCCCCTGGGTGGGTTCTAGATAGAACCCTTGAAATATAAAAGGGTTCTCAGTAGAACCCCCTGGGTGGGTTCTTGTTAAAACCCTTGAAATATAAAAGGGTTCTCAGTAGAACCCCTTGGGTGGGTTCTAGATAGAACCCTTGAAATATAAAAAGGTTCTTAGTAGACACCTCTAGGTGAGTTCTAGGTAAAACTCAGACTATGAAATGGTTCTCAGTAGAACCACCAGTGGGTTCTTGTTAGTACCTTTAGAAGTTGGAGGGGGTTCTGGATAGAACCACTAGAGAGGGTTCTGGGTGGAACCATTACACCACAGAGGGGTTTTCTATACAACATTCCATAGGGGGTTCTGGGTGAAACTTTTTACAGCTGGTTCGAGGTATAACCCTTTATGCTGGGTCCTAGGAATAACATATCTGAAAGGGTTCCAAGTGGAACGTTTATAAAAGGTTCTACCAGGAATCAAAAGGGGTTGTGGACAAGCCGAGGAACCCTTTATGTTTCTAGTTAGCACCTTTATTTCTAAGGGTGTATGTGAAATATGCTCCGCTGGTGTTTCTCTTCTTCGCTCCATCTCTGTCATGTTAGCAGCAGAGTTTTGGTGCATGGTTCTCATGGGTCACTTGATCTTCTCAATAGTCAGTGATACTGATGACAGGAAGCTCTCAAAGTGAATCCTAAAGCGGATCGATGTCCAATGCAAATATAAAATAGACCAACAACTGAGAGCAATTAATTCATCATTCTCAAATTCACCCTGACTGACAGAGAAGCTAAATGCTGCGGGCAATGAGCGTCAGCGAGCTATAAGGTCCACAAATCCCTACTTTTCCCAGGGCGGTAAATCCAGTTTTGGTTGTTTTTTGGTACAAATGTTGCACTTGAAAGCTCTGGGATAGTACCTGAAGGTTCTGCGTAACAAAAAACGAACAGTGTGCATAAGGCCATGCATGCAGCTGTTACCTGTAGAAGGGTGGTGGGTGTCCCTGGGCCTCACAGCTGAACACCACCTC
>JAJHUR010099743.1:0-19710 GCA_027495735.1 Lutjanus campechanus | reverse complement strand
GTTGATATTGTTTTGTTTTGTGTGTACAATGAGTGTCTTTTCAAGATATTTATGCCGGTATCAACTCCGTAGACGTCTCATCCTCACCCTCCTTGCTGGAAATGTAGGTATATTTAACCTAATAAGCTATGCTTCAGTTAAACCATACGTTTTTAACTGTATTTAACATTATATTGTCTGTAAGGACTATAATCATAACGACAAAATAGTGTATGCCATTTGAAAAATAGTAACGTACTTCCGCTACGTCACTAAGATGGCGGCCGTTGAGTGTGGAAAGTGTCCATCGATCCACACTCAATTTTTCGGCCGTTTGAGTGCGCCAATGCAGTGCGGTTGGTGCACTAGATTTTCGCACACTGCTCAGTGTGAACGCACTTATGTACTCAAAATATTAAGTGTAAGTGCAGAAGTGCGCGATTTGGGACACACCACAGTAGTTCAGCATTTAATAAAATTGTTATTGTAACAGCACAAGTGGTGGAGAGTCATGAAGTCAGTGAACTGAAATAGTATGAGCCTTCAACAACTTTATCTTGGTCTTTGGAAACAGTGATCCAAAGTTTTCATCATTTTATGTCTTTTTATGGACCAAACAACAAGGCTTAGGCGGTATCTATTTTTCATTTTCATATCTGACATTTCACTGGAGTATACGGTATGTGACAGTATTTGTGTGAAAAAAAACAAATCATTAAAAGTTGGTGATAAAGGTCATTGTAGCATATATGATATTGTCTAGCTTACATGCTTTGTGTCTAACATATTTAGCCTTCGTAGGCAAGTCTTGCTGAGTTTAAGGATCCTTCGACACTTGTTGCTGCAGATACCAACACACAGTTGGTCTGAACGGCGATATATAATATAATATAATAATATTTTTACTATTAATCAATAAAAAATGCAGTATTTCAGATAATTTTATTTACAGTAACGGTATTGAAAGTCATACCCTTGTGATTTCTAAATACCCTGGTATACTGTAATACCTTGATACCGCCCAAGCCTTATCAGTCAATTGAGAAAATGATTAACAGATTAATCGACAGTGAAAATAACCATTAGTTGCAGCCCTACTATTAAATAAAAGTAGTGAAAAGTACAATATCTGTTGTAGCATCAAATGAAAATACTCAGTTAAGTCTACCCATGGACAGTATATTAGTGTTTAGCTACATTACACAACTGCAAAATCCTGTGCTTATTATTCGTCCATGTCCATGAACTCGCCTACTTTACCTGCTGTTATGTATAAAATACATATCTAAAGTGACGCACATTTCTTTGGCCTTTCCATTTAGAGTGGAATTCAAGCATGCTCTCCATCTTGCTATCAACAAGGGCCTTAATATGCCAGCCTTTGATACTTTTAAATCAAGGGTGGCAGCATTGGAGAGAGTGGTGAGACCAGTGGCTTGTTTTTATTAGTCTGATGTTCTAAATGCGTGCCTTTGCCCCGGGGAGCCTGCTCCACTTGGCCAAAGAAATAAGCGCGCCTCACAGGGAGCAATTAGCAACTCAGGAGCTTTCCTTTAAAATGCACGATAATGAGGTCCACTTGCTCCATTCGATCCCATACTGTATAATAATAATACTCCAGTAATAATAATATTTAAGACTTCATGCTGCTTCTCTCCTGCCATTTTTTATAAAACGATCAGTTCAATTTACAGCTACAGCTTTATGAGAGAGACATTTTGCAACAACCCCCCCTCCCTCCCTCCATTTTTGTTGTTAAGGCCATTTCAGGTTTCTTCTACCCACTGTGGGGAATAACAATCAGGCAGTATGTAGGTCAGACTCGCTGAGGAGTAGACACTGCTCAAACCAGTCTGTCACATCCCTCCATCATACTCTCCGCTCTGCCTTTGGACCTCGAGCCGGAGCATATGTTCTCTCTAGCTGCTCGTCATCTATCTAGGCCTGCTCGAGTGTTTAATGAACATGTGATTCATCTCGCATGCGCTCAAATTTAGCTTCATTTACATTTCATAATAACAAAGTCACAGAGAACAATGCAGGCAAGGCCGCGAGAAACAGACACCACAGGATGAGATTTTTAAAATAGCTAAATAAAACTTTAATAGGTCTAGTTGCAAATGTACATAAATTGCACAGCCACATTTTGTCAACACAAATTCCTCTGTACATTATTGTTTTGTCACTGTCGTCAAAGGAAGCAGAATCCAGCAAATACTTTATACTTTCAACATACTTACAAAAGTATTTTCTACAAGATAATAGAAAACATACAACATCTTTTACTTTATTTATAGCTTTATATTTTGATTGATCTTTTGTCAGACTGGCTGAACTGTGTGAAGAGTGAACTTATGGTTTTTCTGACTCATAAAATCAGGACTGAGGTGGGAACATGGATGAGGATAAATGAACCGATAGCTCAGAAGTCAGATTAGAAACCAGACATTAGAGTGCGTGTTCTACTTCTTCTTTTTAGAAGTTGTGATGCGGCATACATGATAGCTTTATATCGGTTAACTTTTATTTTTGTGCACTAAAGTTTAAAGCGAGACTATGTAACTTTTCTGAACAACCGTCACTGCTAAATGCTAAACTATTGTTTTACTAAATGACTGACTGTTTTAGCTACATGCTAAACTGTAATTTACAATTTAGTTAAGAAATAGTTTAGCATTTAGGTAAGAATATAGCTAAAATGCTAAGCTATTGTAACTGTAGCATAAAGTCTTAGACGGCATAATGTATCTCACATTTGCTAACATTATCCACCAAAAGCTACTTGGCATAAAGGACCAAATGTGGCTGTAACATAGCATCAGAATTCCTTTAGTTTGTGTAAGACTAAATAGTGATATTAATTGGCTAATTAGCTCTCCTTAGCCACCAAAAGCTACTCACAACAGAACAAGTTAGGCTGTAACATTAGCATCAAGATTTCCGACTCTTTCAGCTAATTTAGTTTAGCATTTAGCTAAAATGCTAAGCTCTTGTAATGGAGGAGAGTCATAAAGTCAGTGAACAGTATCAGTATGAGCCATACACATTAAAGTGTATCAAAAAATTGGCTAAACCTTGGCACTAAAAGCTACACATCATAACTCTTTCAGTCTGCTAAACAGTAGTTTGCCATTTAGTTAAACAGTAGTTTAGCATTTAGCTAAAATGCTAAACTATTGTAATCATGAAGTTAGTGAACAGCATTAGTATGAGACTCGTACAGTAAAATGTATCAAACATTAGCTAACATTAGCTATACTTAGCATCTAAATGTCTGTTTTAGCTAGTGTAAATGCTAAACTGTAGTTTACCATTTAACTGAAATGCTACGCTAACAATAGCACCAGTGGAAAAGAGTCAAAGTCGGTGAAGGCCGTCAGTAATGTCCCAATAACGTTTTGTAATTTTAGCTAACATTAGCCACCAAAAGCTTCTGGTCAAAACCGACCAAGTGGCATTAAGGCTGCATATTAGCAGCAAAGTATTGAGCAACAGCGTGTTTTATTGCTTATGAATTGTATTTGTTAGTGGAATAATGAAACATTTTAATGTCTATAGAAACATAGTCTCGCTTTAATATCTGCAGTTGTGGAATATTGTTTTAGGATTGAATGCCTGGTAAGATTATGAAGAGGAAAGGCCTATGTCACAGATTTTTTAGCAACCAGAGGATTCTCCAGTCCTTTTTATTCAAATAGAAAAAGCTTAATAGTTCTGTTTCTCTGATATTCATGGTTTGTGGATGAGTTACACCAAAAATCCCTTTCTTCGGTTTTGAACTTTGCCACGTTTTTAAACGTCTGAAACAGGCGCTGTGCTAAAAGAAAAAAAAAAAAAGCTAATTATAAACACCAACCACTGAACGTAAAAGTGCATAGAGCTAGACTGATGAGAAATACAGGATTGTGCTTGTGAATCTCATCGAGACTGGACTCGGCTTGGCCTGAAACCAAGGAGGCATCCTCCGCGACTTCCCAAGAGTCGAACTCCTACTTAATCAGTTTTTTTGGCTAGTGATATTACACTCTAAATACAAAAAACAATAGCTTTTAACAGGGAGAACACTGACAGGTTAATTTAATTGTATAGTTCTACCCAATGAGGACAGATGACCGACTGAGCTATTTTTGTATTTACAATATCCATAATGATACAGCAGAGTTTGAGCACAAGATACATTTACAAAAAGCTCTGTTAACATTAGGTAAAAATAGTTGTGAGCATTTTATTTACACTTTCCCAGGCTATCCAGCCTCTTGATACACTCAGTTATCATATATTCACCGTATATGTCTGCAGCAAGCCATTCATCATCATCATCACCTTCCAATTGGCAACAAAAAGAAAACAAATGGTGATACTGACGCTACCGTCGGCTCTAGATCAAGGATGAACATGCAGAGCCTCACACTTGGATGTGTACAGTCTGTTACAAAATGAATACAAAAATATACAAAATACAGATGCAGAGGAGGTGGTATGGAGTGATGAGAGCGATGCCAGGAGAGAGTAGAAGGACCAATAAACCCCATGTTAAGACCGACTGCCAGTTAGCATCTTCACATTCAGAAGAACAGGGGATGAAGGCAGGTGGAGGCGAGTAAGAAAAGAGGAGAGAGATGATGCCACTACGATTAATAGAGTCACAGTTTGGATGCAGCATACTTCATTACCACTGACAAACAAAGCAGTTAAGAGAGAAAATGTTGTAACTAAGGAGGCCATTATCACAATGGCTCACCCGTCCAGTGTATAGTATGAGCGAGTGCGTCTAAACACGTCTCTCAATAGCTCTTGTGCTACTAGAGTGAGAAGACCACACACGTGACTCGAGATCGAACCAGAATCTTAAATCTGGGTTAAACTGATCCTGCGTCTTTAAGAGCAATGACGAGCACCAATAGAGGAACGAGTAACTTTGAGGGTTGTGCAAGCTACGCTGCAGCTGTTAGAACTACTGTACAGACATTTCTTCGTCAAATGTGGTGCATATAGTAGGGTTGAGTCGATGCAAGATTTTTCCACCGGTTTGATATTAAGCCAAATACCAGACTGATAATACCGGCTTTCATCACATACATACATACTGAGTCCTGTAAATGTTTCATAATAAATAATTTGTTAAGAAGTAAATGGGTTACGTCAGCTGAAATGCTTGAGGGCTTTTAATTTGAAACAGAATGTTCTGTTTGTATTCACAGCGTATGCAGTAACTTTAACGGGGCAAACAGGAGTGACTCAAAGCAAGGCTTTGTGCTTCCGTTTCCATCTGCTTCATCACTTACTACTACTTACTATGTTAGCTACCTCGCTACTACTCTGACACGCAGGTATAAGTCCTGCCATTGAAAAGAAAAAAGTTTCACTGTTAGCTAGCTAAACAGTTGGTTAGCCTACTTAGCCTATTCATGACAGCTTAGCAGAGAATTATTTCTCTCAATCCAAAGTTTAAAGTAAATACTTGATCACAATTCAAGAGTTTTGTGCAAAACAATGTAAAGTTAAACCATGATATGAATCCTTGTCGGTGACTCAGCCTCAGTGTTTGTAATGTGTGGTTTTTGTTGGTAATTGTTGTACTTTTCATAGTCTGTCTCAAATACTATATTTAAGTATTCACATTACTGAACTGAATGTTTAATAGCGAGGAAAGTCAGTTCGGTTAGTTAGGTTAAAATCAAACCGGTTTAAGCTTGTACACCCCATCAAACCGGAAACCGACCCAACCCTAGTCCTAGCGTACGGTGTGTAAAGGGTGCAGCATCGTGGTGCTGATCACTGCTCCATGTGGTCTCCTTCCCCAGGGCTCTAAAAGCAAGCTACACACTACAGTCTTTCATCGTAAGAGAAGAAAAATAAAACTAGATCTCACTCCTAAATAAAGGGCTGCTTTTTATATTTGAGATTATCAAATATAGATATAGATATGTGTGTATACTCTATAGAAGAAAAACAAAAGAAATGCATACATCTATATTAAATTTCATTAATATAGTATCACATAGAATTCATTTACTTTAGTGTTCATAATACATTTAAGTGTGTACAATTTATTTTTGTATTCTTTACAAATCCACAGTATAAGTTGTGCCTTGTATTTTTTTTTCTTTTTTGCAGAAATAGGGGGGAGCTGTGGGATAAAGTCGAGGTGTGTTCCTTACTTAAGGCGTTTCATGTACCAATAGCTTCTCACAAAGTGCACTACACAGGGATGGAGGGGGGAGGCGGGGGTCCGCGGGATGCTCAGGAACACACCCAGGGACATAAAGATTGTTTTGGACTAAAAATAGCAATTTTGTTTAAGCTCCTATTTGGTTCTTTATAAATGACTTTAAAATAAAGCACTAGAAAGTAATCCTCTCGACAACTAAAGTGATAATCCTCAATGCGTGTTATTGTTTTTAAGTGGGTCCACTTGGTCGTCAAGAGGGAGAAGGATAAAAGAGGGAGAGGAGGAGAGGAGGGTTGCTAGGGTGACCGTGTCTGGCGGTCGTCACTGTGTGTGGTTAGATAGTGGTTCGTCCCAGGCGTAGGCAGGGTCTTGAAATGTCCCAGTGACTGTGTACATCCACTGGCAAAGTGTTTGACTGACGGACAGCTTTGAGGTTCATATGTACAAGCTCCGCCTCCTCTGGCCGTCACCCTCATAACGAAGGCCGTCTGGTGATCCTGTTCTCTTGGTGTTCTTTCCATCACGTCGAAGTTCCGCCTCATCTGGCTGAACAATAACCTCACTCCGACACTGGCGTCCAAAAGAGTCGAATTGTCTTCCAGAAGTTTTAAAAACACGCAGTCTTTCAAACATGCATGCATCCGTGCATGCACGTAGACGTCCTCTCACTGAATATCTGTACACACGCAGGCACTCAAACACTCGCTCTGGGCTGAAGCCAGTCTGTCTGTCTAACAGTTGCTGCTGTTCCTGAACTCTCCGTTCTCAGTAATCTGCAGTTTGGTGGGGTTGGTAGGGGAGATGCCGTTGCGGGTCTGCATGCTGTAGCGCTCCTTCAGCTGCGTCAGAGCACTCATCAGACGGGCGTTGGCTGCATCCAACGATGCTATGCGCTTCTCCTGCACACACAGGGAAAAACAGTTAGGGAAACATACCTGCATCTATGTGAACAGACAAGCTAAAATGATCTGTTCCTACTCAGGTTTTCATACAAGAACATTTTTGTATTATTACTGTAAACCTCTTACTTTTTCCCTCTGATTCTTGCTTGTACAAGTCAGATTCACCAAACCCTCTTTTAACTGAAAAAAACTTGTTCTAAGTTGCTTGTTTCAACCTGAACTCCTCACCTGTTCATGGGAAGGTGTGCATATGTGAGAATGGATTACAGCAGCATCATCAATGCCCCCAATTTGGCATTTAAGTTCTATTTGTGGGCAGATTTCACACTAGTCATTGTCAAGTGTCCAATTACAAAATTTTACACTCAAGAATAGAGTTAAAGTTGAGATCTCTATAAACAGATAATAATAATAATAGTACCAAAAAAGTAATTGTCAGAATATATCGGATGGGTGATGAAATTGCATTTTGGCTGATGCCAAAAAAGTCCACATGGACTTCTTACCCACATGCAATTAAAGCCTGCTCAAATGTGATTGCTCAACAAATTGAACCAGAATGCTTCCGATACCAAATCTTGTCCCTTGCCTACAGTCATACACAGATATATGAAGATTATGCAGTCAGAAATCAGCAGACGAAAATGTAACCAAAATAGCAGTGTCAGTTTTGAATTAAGCAACATGAAAACGATAAACAAACAACAACAAAAAAAAAAGATAGAGGTCAGTGCTGTGTCATAGCTGTGCCATGACAGAAACCAAGAGAGAAAAATTTGGCATTAAGTTTGATGCCAAAGAATCATCTAAAGTAGAGCTGGAACTATGGCTGCAACTAACGATTATTTTCATAGTCCATTAATCAGTTAACAGGTGTTTGGTCTATGAAATACCAAAAAATGGTGAAAGATTCAGTATCAAAGCCTAAGGTGACGTCCCCAAATCTTTTGCTCACAACCAAGGAAATTCAGTTTACTGAAAGAGAGGAGTAAAGAAAATATTCACAATTTACTTTTTTCTTAAATTACTAAAACTGAAAATAATGGGAAGATTAGTCATTAATGAAAATAATGGTTAGTTGCAGCCCTAATCTAAAGCTAAACAGTGCATGACTTACAGTAAATGGGAGGTGGTCAGGGGGATCGATGAGAGTTGAGTAGTCAGGTGTTAGGATAGAGGATGTTTCTGTGGACAGTGACTTGCGTAAAGACCTTATAATTCTTAAGCCAAATAAGTTTTACAGGAGAGATCTGTACATGACACCCACGGCAGATTTTAGCTAAGGTTGTCAATACTGCGATACTTTATCAATACCACGTGTTTAAAGCAATACAGTATGCGTTAATGATAGTAACAAGAAGTACAGAAGCTCTTAAAAAAAGATCTAAGTGCTCATTCAAGACCTCAGTTGGCCCTTTATTTGTCCTGCAGCAAAACCAGACAGTGTTTACTGACTTTTTCTGTGTGCAGGTTGTTAAGAAAAAATAGAAAAGCTCTATTTTTTGTGCCAAGGAATGTTTTTGCCTTGCCGAGGTATCGATTTTAATTTTATTACACTTGTATTGTCCTGAAGTTTAAAAATCTGGTATTGTAACTATGGTCTCGACCACTCATATAATTTTGTTTGCACCTAAGAGAAAATTGAAGCCACACATTTTATGCCTCTTAGAAACATCTTGGTACAGTATGCGTGAGGCTCACTGTGTTAATTGTCTAATGTGGGCTGGTTTGAGCCACAGAATCAATCTTCCCTCTCTGTCTGCATATGGACCTTTTTTTATTTTCCTTCTCTGCCTGTTTACTGAAGGAGACAACTTATTGCCGCACTGTGGCATGTTTGTTTGTGGATGTGCAAAGTCTCATTACTTCAAGCGTCAAGGCGTGATTAATCACCTATGCATGTCTGCATCTGGGTTTGTGTAAATGTCATGTCGCACTATAGTTGTTTTTTCCCCTTACATTCTGTTATAAAATCACTTTGACATAAATCTTCAAATATGAAAATTTGTATTGTGTGTGTCTGTATGCATATAATGTACACATAAATCCAGGATATAGAAAGAAACGGTATCCGCAAACGCCTGTAACAAACATCCAGCAGTCTTTAATCCTTTCTGGCAACAGTTCTGCCCACACAATCATTCTTTATAATTATGTTCCAATCAACATTCAGAATTCCTTGCAGGCAAACGCTCAAAAACAACTTTTTTTTTTTTGTTTTCTAAGAAGGATTTTAACTACAGTTTTATATGAATAAGAACCACATGGATTATAGAGGAGCTCCATGTTGACAGAAAACTAGATAAGACATCTGTAAATGTATGTTTTATAAGACAGGCAGTGGGAGGGAGCTGAGAAATTCTGCTCAGCCATTCAAGCTTGTCAGTGCCAGAGCTGAGACGGCCATGAATTAAACATCTCTTTGTATTTCAGTGACCCTTTGTTTCCTCAGGCTGAGGACACAAGTGACGGCACATACAAATTTGAAAACACACCGACAGAAAACCGTTTGCAACCTGCAGAGTGGGCGTTGGATATTTTCTGTCAGTCAGCGTGCTGTAAACTGACCTGTGCGTCGATGATCTTCTGTTTGGAGTCGACCACCGCCTGCATGTCTGAGTGATCCTTCTTCAGCTCCTCTTCCACCGACATTAACCTGGAAAAAAGACAAATCTGACTCATAAAACACAAAATGTGTAAGTTCTGCCGCTAGGGGTCTCCCTCACATAAAAACAATAACAGAACAAGTAGTCTGATGATGTTGTGAAGTAGTGGGGGATCATGGGAGTTGTCTTAATTGTTAAACAATTAACATAGCTGATGAACATCTATCTGATGTGACTCAGGCAGAAATCATGTTCATGGATCAAGTTATGTACTAAAGTTTTATTCGTGTTACGTTTAGTCATGTTTGTCTACTTCTTTCCTCACTCTGACACATCCGACGGATCCCATGTTGGAGCAACTATTGGCTAGTTGGAAAAGCACCATTACCTTGAATAAATTATGGCGTTCTCTGGGTTTGACCTGTTTTGGACAGATTTGGGATAATGTAAATACACAGCTCAACGAAATATATGCATATGTCTGGCATTTTTTAGACATTTTGATGTGGAAATGTTATATGCAATAGCTTTATAGTTCTTGTTATTTGAAATAGTGTTGTGTGAGGTACTTATCCAGTCAGTGCACAAATCCCCCCCCCCCCCAAAACTTGGGATGTTGTGTAAAGAACATAATGCAATGGTTTGTCCTTTTTGACCTATATTCAATCAAATACAGTACAAAGACTAGATATTCAGTGTTCAAACTGATCAACTAATTGTTTTTACAGTCGGTCTAAATCTGATGCCTGCAACACGTTCCAGTTTGGACTTGGGGCATATTTACTCCTGTGTTACATCACCTTTTCCATTAACTTTCTTGGGAACTGAGGACACAAATTGTTGAAGTTTTGAAATTCTTTGTCCTTCTTGCTCGATATTGACCCTGAGGTGCTTAACAGTTTGGGGTCTCTGTGGTTGTATTTTGTGCTTCATCATGCACCACACATTGGTCTGGACTGCAGGCAGGTCACTCTAGTACCTGAACTCTTTTACTATGAAGCCACACTATTTTAACTTGCAGAATATGTCTTGGTATCGTCTTGCTGAAATAAGCAGGGACACCCCTGGAAAAAGACGTTGTATGGATGGCAGCATATGTTGCTCTAAAACCTGCATGTGCCTTTCAGCATTAATGGTGCCTTCACAGATGTGACAGTTAGCCATGATGCCGTCCCTTTACGAACATAACAGACGCACAAAGCTACACTTTGATGCCTTTTTCTTCTTCTCCTGCGTACCTGCTGATGATGCCCTTCATCTGGAGGTCCTTGTCATCCTGCTGTCTGCGCAGGCGCTCCTCCGACTCCTCCAGCCGGGCCTGGTACTCCATCAGCACTTTCTGGGCCTGTTCGTCCTGACCCTTCAGACGGGCCTCGTACTCCTCCAGCTTCTGCACCGATGCCCGCAGCTTCTCCTGCAGCACCGCGATCTCCTGCTGGTACTGAACAAAGAAGCAGAGAGAGATGAAAAGACTGCACTCGTCATCACTGTTCTCATTATCACCATGATAATCATCATCATCGTCGTCATCCACCCTATCAGCAGGGCCCCCTTCTTCATTTCCATAAATGACAGGAACAAGAAAGAAATCTCTCAATCAGGCTTCAGATTATGCCCTGTTGTTCCTGAGTATAATTTCTGTCTGGAAAAAGAGAGACAGCCTCTCTCAGGGAATCAAATGCTTCATTAACAAGCCATTTTCATTATTGCACTTTCATATTACACCTGTGTAGCTGCCCTGTAAAACTTTCCTCACCAATCTTTTTGCCTTTTAAACAAACTATCATTTGGCTTCCCAATCAAACACTCATACTAACACGGAGAAGCTTAGCAGAGCTGTCACTGCAAAAACAAAATCAAAAACGGTGTCAAATTCAGCTGTTTTCCTCAGTCAGACCTCTGGGGTTTTGGCTCTGAAACCAGTGGCCTGTTGAGAGGTTAAACTGGCAAAAACACAGACAAGAAGAAAGGAAGTTTAGGATGGATAAAGACAAAGAGGGGGTGAGAAGGGAGGGATGCAACCAGTGGAGTAGGAGTCCAGTCTGTGAATTAAGCCCTGAAAATCTCTCCCTGACCTCTCGCTGGACCTCAGAGAGGCTTGTGAAAGAGTTTTCTTCAGGCTCAGGGGGGAATCAAATCTCTTCTGGATAAAAAAAAACACATTTCTTAAAGCAGGGAGGGATGTTGTGGTCAGTCAGCATGTCGCTGGGAGACCTGTGAGAGTGAAACTACAGACAGAGGAACAGGAATAAAAGCTTACAGCCACACTAGCACCTCTGTGAGGCTGTACTCTGAGTTAAATGCTAACATGCTCACAACGACAACATGCTGATGTTTAGCAGGTTTAGAATGTTCACTGTGCTTAGTGTGTTAGCATGCTAACGTGTTAATTAGCACCAAACCAAAATGTAGCTGAGGCTGATGGGAATGTCATTAGCTTTGCAGGTATTTAGTGACAAAACCAAAGTACTGGACAATTTAAAAGTTGGACATGATGGTGCCAGGAAAAGGATTTCATCCCACAGGGGGACATGAATGCCTGTACAAAATTTCATGGCAATCCATTCAATAGATGTTAAGATTATTATTTATTGTTTTTCATCCAGCATATCAATAAGCATTATTAATACACCAGTCTCTTTCTATTATCCAAGACAACCACTGTGAAACAAAGTTGCCAGCCAATGCCAGAAGAAAAAGCGATACAAACAAGATACAAAATAAGATAGAAAGTCGCAGCTGTAGTCACAATGGCCCTTCCTGCTTGATATAATCTAGCGAGGAAACAAATAGATGAAATGTTATCAATCAAGCAACCTAATTTTTGAAGTAAATGTGTTGCATAAGACTTTGATTATTTTTCATAGCAGGCTTTGGTATAATCAATTAGCTTTGTTTGATTAAATTCTTGTCTATTCAGTTTTAAAGGAAAGTGTTGCACCTCATAAAGCTTTATCCAAACTGATGCTTCTTAGAATCATTCTGACTCATTATAGCTGGAAGTAAAACACTCCCTAAAACAAAACAAAATGAAAGCATCAATCATTCAATCAACCGTATTAAAAACAGTTCTAGATCACAAAATGACCAGTTCATCTCAGTACACATCAGGCGACACATATAGGCACTTTGCAAATATCGTGGCCACGCCCCTTTTTGGGGGAAAGATAAACAAAGATCTTATAGATGTTAATGCAGCTTGATGTATTTGGATTATGATGACAAGTCTGTATGCATTCATTTTGTGTTAAACGTATAATATGTAAGTGCTTCCACTAGGGGTCTGTCTCACATTAATACAACAACAAAAGACGAAGTTGACGACATTGTGAGTAGTGTGGAATCATGGGATTTGTTTTCTTCATTGTTTAACAACCACCATGGCTGATGAAAATCTGTCTGACGTGTCTCAGGCAGAATTCATGTTCATGGGCGATTTAATGTCTTAAAGTTTTTCGCTGACTTCCTTCCTCGCTCTCTGACGTATCCAAATACTACTTATAGCAACTACCGGGTAGCTGGAAATGCTCGGTTACCTTGAATAAATTACAAATTTCTTAACGTTAGTGCAAAAAGCATATAACATGCCTAGTCTTTATAGGCATTTTAATATGGAAATAGCTTTAAAATGCAAGCCTGTTTTATAAACATAATTACCAAATAATTATTTTATGACTATTTACCACCCTGACTATGAATATTTATGTCTTATGTGTCTCAACTCTCAAAGTGAAAGCCTTAGTTATTAATTTTCTAGTTCCATTTCCAGCATAATAATAATTTATACACTTGTCATACATTCTTAACTTTGTTTTCCAGGAATGATGAGATCTGGTTTTGTATATTTATTTGTTTTACAGCCTGCTACACAGCAACTTTTTAGCATTTTCCTGTTTATCTCTTTGTGTGAGAGAAGCCTGATTCTTTTCCCCAAAAGTGGGTGCTGCCTGGGCGCTTGATTATGTGACACCGGTCTGATGTATAATATCTGAACATGATCCAACTCATTATTCAGCAATAACTGATGGAGAACACTGTGCACCTATCGGCACACCCTGAATGATCAGATTCAATTACACACAGTGAGGATGCTGCTGGGATCATTTATCTTTCCTTGTCACCTTCCACTTATTTCCACTCGTCACTCTGCTGTCTACCACTGGGACATTTTTCCCATCATCCCCCCCTCTTCTTCCCAGGAGGAATAGTGACCTCAAATAGATTTATCTTATCGGCTCCTCTACCCTTTCTATACTCCCCTCTCTATCTCTTATATCCGTCACTGGATCCCCTGAGTGTGAATGACATCTACTGTATCTGCCGCTGCCTTTGTCCTGCCCCTCACTCACACAGTACATATACTCTGTGCCCCTGATGTCTTCCCCCTGCACTAGTGGTGGGCAAATCCAGCCCATCCAACAGAAGTATTTGGCCCTTTGACAAAAGTTTAACACAAACTTTTACATTATTTTCAAATAAAATTTACTGTAGATAATGATTCCAAAACGTTGGGATGTTGATTAAAAGACTTGGTCTTAAAATTAGTGAGTCTGAACATTAAATATCTTGTCTTTGCACTGTATGCAGTTGTTTTACACAACGTCCCATCTTTTTTTAGAATTGTGGTTTGTATGAGGCTGATTTAAAAATCCAATGAATATGACCTCATACATCTAATGTGTGCATGGTGCTAAAATGAAGCTGTCAGATACAACCCTAAAAACTGAAAGTTATACCTTAAAATTTATTCTTAGATTAAACAAAAGAACTGGACAAACAAAAGCTTTAAAAAAAAAAAAGTCAAAAAAGACAAGCCTGTGTTTCCACTCCACAAACACCGACCCCCAGTGAACAATACTGGCCCATTGTTTAACCTTACTTCTGACCTCTGCCCTAACCTCTCTTCTCTTCCCTGCATCCTCTCGATCTCTCTGAAACACGGGACATAGGTCAACTCAGAGTAAATCAAACCACTGTGAGACCTGTCAAACCTTTCCTCTCTAAAATAAACAAACCAAAAAAAAACACAGAATGTTTTAAAATGTTCTCTTCTTTTTTTTTAATTTCACTCCTGTATTGAAACGAGATTCAATCGATTTAGATTTAATCTACAAAGCCTCACATCTGTGTATGAATATTTAGTAGAATAAAAGTTTGGCTGAAATATAATGGCCAGTAACTTTTCATAAATACGTGCCTATTTTGTAAACATTTGTTTGTTCAACAGTGTCAAATTTATTGATAAATAAGAGACAGTTTATCATCTGAGTGCTTGTCTTTGTCACTGTTTGTCACTTTGATTATGTGCATTTGAAATTCAATTAACTAAAGAACATAATTAAAACATCTGAATATGGATAACAGAACAGGACAAAAGAGAGTTTGGAAAACAAAGGTGGTTGCACAGATGGATCTCTGCACCTGCTGTCCTGATGTGACATCTGATGATGTTCACGGTACTGAAGACGGTATTCACAACCATACCAACTTTGAACAGAACTGAACGCAGAGTTACAAGGACTGTTAAAAGAGAAAGGGACTGGGAAAATGTGGGAAAACTCAAGCCATGAAACCACAAACTCCAAATATTAGACGGCGTTTCCATGGTATTCTTAAACGGGATTCTCTGTCATCTCACCAATACAAAAACTTGTTGGAAGTTATATAATTATATTACACAGTATAGTGTGAATATTCCAAATTAAACAAGCGGTTCAACCAAGATGCATTATTTTTGGCATTCAAGAGATAGTTTGGATTTTTTTGAAGTAGGTGGTAGCAGGAGTACCAGCACAGAAGCTAAGCAGTGTACCACTGTGGACAGCATCAGCAGAAAAACAGATTGTAGCCGCCTAAAAAAAAGTGTCTTAGGAGTTTTAGTGTACACTATTTTTAGAATATTTTCACTGCGTTCCCTTGCCGTCTGACAACCTTTTCTAATGGGAAACTGCTGTTATATTGCTTGTTAAATTGTTCTCTTCCTGTCACCAAACTGCTTTGGGAAAAAAAAGAAAGGTAATTTTACCTTTCAGAACAGGAGAGTTGCTGGTCTTATTACATTAATCGTCAACTAGCTTCTTAAATGTGAACATTTTCTGTTTTCTTTACTCCTGTATGACAGTAAATTTCATATTTTTGTGTCATGGACAAAACTAGAGATTTGCAGATGTCAACTTGGGCTTTGGGAAACACTGATCAACATTTTCGGACTTGTCATAGACCAAACAACTCGATTAATCAGGGATATAATCGGCAGATTAATCCACAATGAGAAGAATTGTCAGTCGCAGCCTCAGTACATTGCTCACTACTCCTGCTTCTCCAGCAAACTGGGGATATGTCGACCGCCATCCACTGTAGATGACACACTGACTAGTATGGATAAGGAGATGGAAAATTTGGAGATGAAGTGAACAAGTTAAAGAATTAAAAATCAAGAATCCGAATATAGCACGTGATGGAATAAATAAACTGATTATAATTAATTAAATACATTGAAAACTCACATCTCTCCTAATAGTAACATTCATCTAATACTAAAATGCACAGCACATAATTTCAACCTTCTTGTTTCACATATGCTGTGCAATTAAAACTTCCTCTTACATATTCAGTGGTATTCAACTGGAAAATTGCATTTAATTTGTTTTTAAATTAAAGAAATGCTAATAGTATCTTATTATTGCACTTGTGTTCATCTAAATGAGCAAACTGTCTGATTTATTGGAATTTCTGTTTCATGCCACGATGTCTGCTCCTCCTAACAAGACAAATGCATGCCCTAATTTGTTATAGATCACTGAATATATACAGTATATGCAAATGTGTGTGAAAGCTTAAAATGGCTACAGTAGGGCCGTGTATTGTTAAGACTGTACAGACCATTAGCTGCAGCCTGTGTCTAAGCTGCTGTGGAAGATGTTCTGTTTTCCAATCCTTCTCTTGTTGCTGCTCTGCTATTTTAAGGTGGCTGCGGCTCCTTTGTTAAGACTGAAGTTATTGCCTTCTTTGGTTGCTCTCCCTGCCTGGGCTGCTGGCTTCCATAAAGTATGAGCTATGTAAGGATGACAGGTTTGTATTCATTATAGATGGGGGGGAAAGGGGGGGGGAAAGAATGTGGCAGCCAATCAAAGCATAGAAGCGAAGCTGAGGGTGAATGGTTGTAAAGGTTGCCGAGAAGAGAAGCAGGAACGTAGGCTGAGGAAGCAGCAAAAAGCCTCTTTCTGTCTCTGTCTCTCACATGAGATGCAAGCGCACACAAGCAGCAACATGTCTGTGTGGATGTACTGCATGTGCATATGCACGCACACATACTCACACCTGCTTTGGACTATTAAGTTCATTCCAAAGACTGTAAGAAAGAGGGGAGAAAGTTGTGACAGTGTGTGGAGTTTTTAGAGGCGCAGGGACGAGAAAGTTACAACTACAATATCCAAAAAACACTCACTGCAAGAAGTTATTCAACATTTCTGTCGGATGATTTCTATACTTCTAGCTTCAAATCCAATAATTTGGACAACAAAATTAAGCTGCAATTATATCCATAATTGACTAATTGTTTTAGTATTTCTTTCAGGCAAAAAATGAAAACATTGTAGCTTTTCAAATGTGAGAATTCGATGTTTTGCGTGCCGTATGTGTGACAGCCCTGGTAGAGTTTACATTACTGCAACTGCGTGCACCTGGACAGTCCATCCAGAACGCATTAAAGGGATAGTTTGGGTTATTTGAAGTTGGATTGTATAAGGTGCTTAACCATAGTCAGATGGCAGTCAGCATGCTCTCAGTTTGGAGAAGCAGAGAGGAGTACCAGCACGCAAGTTAAGCGATGGACTGCAGGGGACAGAGTCATCAGCTAAATCTATTTTAGCAACAAAAAAAAAGATCCACCTTAAAAGATCCACATCAGTTTAAATAGATGCCATATTAAGAATATTTTCTGCGCTTTACCTTGCCATCAAACTGCCTTTTCTTCAGGAAGCTGTCGGTATATATGCCAAATATTGCTCTCTCCAAAGCAACCAAACTTCTCGAGGACAAAGTAATTTTTCTTCTCAGAACACTGGAGTTGCTGGTCTACCACTGCTCCTGTCAATTCGTTTGTTTGCGTTATTGTGTGACTTTAGTGTTTAAAAGGTTAGTTCAGATTCAGTCACACAATAACACAAACTAACAGACTGAGGCAGTGGTAAACCAGCCACTCGCCACTGTCTTATGAGGTAAAATTACCTATTTTGTGAAAGGAGTTTGATGGCAGAAAGGGAGTGATTTACGGCAAGGTAAAGAAGTGAAAAATGGCCTTTTCTTAGGTGGCTAAAATACCTTTTGCTGCTGACCCAGTACCACATTACTTAGCCTCCTACACAGGTGCTTTCTGCAGCTTCCGCACACTGGGGCTCAAACCGACCGCCATCTATTGTGTGTAATACACTGACGATCAATAAAACCTCATACAACTCCACTTGAAATAATCCAAACTATCTCCCCCTTGCACCGAATGTTTTATTTAGTTTTATTTAGTTGCACGTATCTTTATTTTACACAATACAACTCTACACACACATCCACTCACTGAAACTATTGAGCTATTGATTGATCATTTCATACATATAGTTAATGAATTCTGTTGCCTTTTCTGTTAATAGTAAGTTTGCTTCTCGGTTCAGCTGTGTATTTCACCGTTTTTGTCATGGCCCAGGAAGGCTGGCTGAATAAAACATGACATCTGAACACATCTCCTTGGGCACTGGGAAATAATGATGAATATTTTTCACTATTTTCTGACATTTTATCAACCACATGATTAATCAAGAAACTAATCACTAGATTAATCCATAATAATAAGTAATCCTTGTTATCCTGATATTCAAAACTGTCATCTGCTGATACTCTTGTCTGCTATATTCAGCCTCACAATTATTTTGACTGTAACAACTGCAGTCTGTTACTGCTGTTGCTATGACATTCCTGCAGCTCATAGCCACAACCGAGCTCACAGCTGGCTGTGAAAATGGCAAAATTCCAGAAAAACACATCTCTGAAAGACCAATTTCGGGAAAATGGGAGATTGAGGTGTTACGAGGTCACATGCAGAGCCAGACTGATGCACAATATATCCTATTTACCTCGTTTTATGTAATAAAATTCACATATTATGACTTTGAGTGGCAATTTGGGTATGTCTAAGGGACTGCAGGCTTAGAGGGAAGGCAAGGGCGAAGTGGGGATAAATATAGCAGATCATTAAGTGTAGACGGGGTGTTTTAAGGAGGGAGGTGGATGTGGGAACTAATGAGAGGTAAAGAAAGGAAGGAGTGTTATCAGGGCTGAAGGTTGAGGTGGTTTGTGAAAGGGGAGGGGGTGGGGTTGGTAAAAGGTCAAAGGTCGGATGAGGAGGCAGGTTACCTTCTCCACCTGAGTCAGATCCTCTCTGTTTCTCAGGGACTCGGACTCCATCCCCTCATGGTCTAAATACTGCACATTCATATTCAATAGCCAGGCTGCTGTGCGGTCCAGCGCACTGGGGTTCACTGGGGAGGGGGCCTAGTGAAACCAACACAACACACACACAAACACACACACACACATGAGCTGAGTGCAAGTGACGGGGAGGAGGGGGGGAAGGGGAGAGGCAGGTTGCAATAACAGCACAGAAACAACAGAAATAAGCTTGAAATGCACCAACTCATCTGGACTGAAAAGCAGCAGGTGGAATGGAGACACACTCCTGTCTTCAAGCTCACGCATACACCGGAGCATACACTTCGAAACACCTGTGAGTGTGCACACTTACTGTACAGTGTCGCACTAGCTGCAAGCAAGGTAAATACTTGTGTGTTTCTATCTGCCAGATATCTGATGGACAGATGAGTCCAGAGAGTGGCCGTGGGCTGTTACTCTACTGAACATGAGAGAGGAAACGCAGGATGTTTTCATGGTCCAACACACTCATTAGCATTAAGGGCTTTTGAAAAAGCTGAAATGTCTGAATCTGAATATTTGCAAATGGACAAAATGGAATAAAAGAAGAAAAGAAAAAGTTTTGTGTGAG
>JAJHUR010099742.1:0-11667 GCA_027495735.1 Lutjanus campechanus | reverse complement strand
TACGGTATGTATGAATGAATGGATAATGCCTCTTTCTCCAAGAGACTACAGCCGGCAATATCGCGCGCGATTATGCGTGAATTCGCGAGATCTCGTGCGTTCTCGCGACGCTTGGTGTCCGGCGGAGCCGCACCAGGCGGATCGCAAACGCATCATGTGTGAGTTGGCGGACGGCGGAGTACGCAGTCGTTCCGGAGCGGAGCCGTTCCGCAGTCGTTCCGCATGCAGTGTATTTTGCGGGTAAGGAGATGATCTTTAGTCCCACCCACTGTAAATAAAAATGTTATTGGTTAATTCACCAGTCATTTTCTAAACAAGCACACAGGCTGTGTGGCCTTCTGTCCCAGTGATGAAGTCCTAACCAATCAGTGAGCCAGCTCAAACCTGTCTCTGCCCAGATACAACAACAAAAAAATCTGATTGGATAACTCTATTTTGCTGTTTTCAGGACAGTAAACTCTTTCATTTCTTTAAAAAAGCTGATTGAAAATGAGGTTCACATACGAACTGTGCTGTATGTCACCTATACACCAGTATCTGACCCAACAATGACAAAAAAGTTGTTTTGCAGTCCTTCCTGGGTAAATGTGATGGTATTTCAGAGTTTGCGTTTTCCTGCATTTTCCTTTCATAATAATGAAAAACTGTTGATGGCTCATCCTGTACCCAGGGGCATGCATACTAAATTTGTCTCCAATAAAACACTTCTCACGTACTGCAGTGTTTCTGGTGAACAGGCCTCACTGTATGAAAGCGGAATTTTGTTCACTGATGTGGGTGAAACTCGATCTGATTTTATAAGGAAAATATTTTCTGGTTTCCCCTCTGATATGTTCCGGCTGTTTAACTTTTGAGTTATTTAATTAGCTACAGAGCTTTCCTGATGGACAAAGAGCTTTAGCTCACTTGTTGCCAAAGTAGTTAACCGTAGGCTAACTGTTAACTATTAGCGAACACAGAAACTAAGTGCAAACGACGCAACAAGACGAAATTACGTAACGATACATAACAAGACAAAAATAGTGTAAAAGATTCAACGAGACAAATATGAAGCAACATGACGAAAATGACATAAGAAGATGTGGCAAGACAAAAACAAGACGAAACAAGATGACGACATAACAATACGTAACAAGACAAAAATGACATAAAAGACATGAAAAGGTGAAAACAGTGTAACAAGGCATAAATGGTGCAAAAGATGTAACAAGACAAATATGATAGAACAAGATAAAAATGAGATAAAAGACGCGACAGGTATAACAGGATGAAAATTATGTAAAAGACGCAACAAGACAAAAGTGAGGTGAAAGATGTAACAAGACGTTACAGACAGAGAGGGAGACTTGACCGTGGAGAAAAGGTGAGGTTCAGTTAGCTTTGTACAGAAACAGCTGGTAGAAATGTCCTTCAGAGGACGACTTTTGACTTTTATACTTTGACTACATTTCAGAACCTGTAATTTTCTACTTTTATTTGAGTAAAGAAGTTGAATCCAGAGTCTGTTTACAGAAATATCTGTACTTCTACTGCAGTACAGACTGTGTGCACTTTTGCCACCTCTGGTTAAGAGTGTTTCACAGATCTAGCCTCTTTTCCTTTTAAAGTGCACCAGACTGAGGCATGTAAGCGCTAAACGTGTGCCTCCAGACCATCTTCGAGGGTCTGGAATACCTCCACCATAGTTTCACAAAATAAGGGCCCTCACACAACGTTTTGCATAGGGCCCCAGAAAAGCTGGGAACAGCCCTGCTCCCCATGAGCAACACTTCTCAGTTTATAATCTGTCACATGTTCATATGTGGAGCTTTAAACCGCTGCAGACTGGCATGGCTACATCACATTACAGGATTTGTACTTATGAAAGCTTTGTAATGAAAACTTAACACCATTCTCTCTCTGAGCTGAATATGTGCGGGATGATTGCCTTGAGCAGCTTTAATATGCATGCAGTGAATATACAAGGAGAATTGTCTTTTGCATTTCCCTTTTAGCATCCGTCTGAATGGAAAGATGCTGTGACACGGCACTGAGCCTCACATCCTCTGCGTTGACGCAGTAAAAAGGCAGCAGACGCGCAGTTTCACGGACGAGCCTCCAGGTAACAGCAACTCACCGGGGGTCAAAGGTAAATTTCCTCTTTTATGTGAGTACACACACACACACACTCACTCACACACACACCCTCACACTTAGCATAAACAGACGTCTGAGACAGTAAAAGCTCTCCGTCCTTTCATCTTTAATGAAAAGCATATTTGGTTCTGCTCCCCTCCTCCTCCCCTGCACCACACCAGCACCCACGCACCCATTCAAATCTGACGCCTTTATAGAAACATACAGTGCAGCGCTGCAGGGCTGAGCTGAGGGAAACGCTCATTACGAACATCAAAGGCCTCGATGGGCGCTGACTTGATCCTTTGAGATGATTGGAGTATCTCACTCAGTTGAACAAAAAGCTTGGACGTCTCTGAGCAGGATGGAAATTCAATTACGGAGTGATTCGGGGCAGGCGGAGGGGGAGGAATGTAAAGATTTGAAGGAAATGGGTCATCATTTTTTGCCAGGATGTGTTTGCTAGTTGATGGGTGGTGGATCAGACTCCCACATGTTGCCCCTGCAGCCCGGGGCCATACTGTAGGAAGCTGCAGCAGCTTCTGTTGTGGTGCCTACAATGTGCCACCACAGAAATGTTGTATTGAGCAACACTATCGCCGAGTGACTGAGTATCCCCACAATAACTTCCACGTCAATCTTCATGTCATGCTCTGTCTTTCCATGCTGAGATGTTGCTCCCGTTTCTGACAATGGCCGGCAGTGCTTTAATGTCTGCGAGTGCTGCTGTTGTGAGGGATTACTGAGAGTTTAGCTCCAGGCATCGTTTCTTTATGATGGTGTCTGAGACGCAGAGCAGGAGAACAGCAGAACACTAGTGCCATCTAGTGCTCAACATGTAAACTGCCTCAACACTGACTGGAGGAAACAGTGCACAGATATTAACCATGATGGAAGAGAATTAGCATTAGTGTTATTTTAGATAAAAAATTATGTAGATAGATGATTTTTCTTCCAGATTGCACTGGTCCTTCTAATGTACTGTTGATAACAAACTTTATTTTTGATGTTAACAATCCACTGCAAAAAAAAAAGGCCACTAGAGACTTCATTTCCTGCAATGAATGAATGTTTTTAATGCAGATAAGAACATTATGGCTTTGCCTTTTAAGTCTTTCAACAAATCAGATCATAAAATCTTTTTTATCAACCTCTTGGTTCAAAACTACAAGCATAGAGTACGATTGTGTCATGTAGTGCCTAGACTGATAATTCAGCCAGGCCAATATATCCACTGTGATTAGTTTATCAAAGAAAGCCTGTATCTATTTTGTGTGTATCTGTGTTGTGTGTAAAGTGCTTTGGCAAAGTGGTTCGCTAGCACATAAAGAACAGCATCCCAACCAGTCTGGGCCATTGCCAGTTTGCATTCAGAACCAACAGATCCACACAGGATGCTATCTTCACTGCCCTCCAGTCAGTCTTCACTCACCCTGAGGAAAACGACACAACACAACGCAATCTCACCGATGAGGCTGATTGGCTTAACACGCTGGGATTGAGTACCACACTCTGCAACTGGATATCAGACTTTCTCACAAACAGACTCCAGACAATTCAGACTGGTGGTCTCACTTCTCACTTCTTTCACTCTAGTGCATCAACACCGGAGCCCCCCAGGGCTGCGTGCTCAGCCCCATCATGTTCGCACTGTACACCCATGACTGCAGCCCCAGACATGGAGAAAAGTTCACAGATAACACCGCCATCATCAGATGGTTTCGAATGAATGAGGAGACTTCATATCAAGAGGAAATCAACAGTCTGGCAGAGTGGCGCACAGAAAACAACCTACTGCTCAACGTCAAAAACCAAGAAGCTGATTCTTGATTTTTGGAATAAACACCCATGTGTACATCAGTGGAGCTGAGGTGGAGCAGGTGAACAGTTTTAGGTTCCTCACAGAGAACCTGTCATGGACATCACACATCACCCTGGAAAGGCAGCTCAGAAACGGCCGTATTTCTTAAGGAAACTTAAGAAGACAAAATTCCCGTGCCATGTTCTTGTTAACTTCTGCAGAGGAGCATCTGAAAGCATCCTGACTGGAAAACATCACAAACTGACATCATGGGATGTGTATGGTCCAGGACAGAAGAACTCTACATTGGCTCACTGAAACTGCCCAAAACATAATTGGTACCAGTCTACTGAGCATCAGTGATATCGGGGGGAGAAGGTGCCTCTGCAGAGCCCAAAGGATATTAAAAGATAGCACCCACCCAGCTACACCCTGTTCACCCTGCTGCCATCAGATACAGAAATATCCACTGCTGTTTAACCAGACTGAAGAGCAGCTTCTTCCCCCTCAGGCTGTGAGACTGTTCAATTCATCCTCAGCTCTCCACCTTATGACTACGTTTTTTCTTTATTTTTATTTTTCTCTATAATCAGTTCCAGTGAATCAATAAAACATAGAGGGAACAACAACAAAATCTCATTTTACAATCTTGTTGTACATGATAAATGAATCACCTTACATGCTTGTATTGGCATATATGTCAGCCAATAATCAACAATCACAAATAGAAATACAGAAATGCCATATAATTTAGAAACAATGGCACCATTAAGTTGAATATATTACTTATTATTTTTAACCACAGAATGTCCAATTAAGCCAGTTTGTTGTTACTATTCTGTAATAAGCAAATGTAAAGGATCCTTATTAAAAATCATGTTTTGTGTAGATGTGTGTTTATGTTAGTGACAAAGACAAATATACTGTTGGGGTTGTTCTGATAGTGACACCAGTATCAGAAATGCCTCCAGAGGGCCTAAAATGTAAAGTATGTGAGTCTTCACTGGTAAAAAAGAATAATACATATCTATATCTATATATGTGGCAGGTTGTATCAGGAAGAAAAAAAATGGAATTGGACTATCTTTTTATTATATGCATCATTACCAGATTTTTAAATTCTCAAATACTGATATTGGTAATGGCTCAAAAATTCAGTATTAGTTTTGAGAGTAGTTTGATTTTTTTCCCTTGAGACACAGGATTAAGCAGTCTAAACTAAAAAAAACAACAGATACAGAATGTCATTTATATCTCATATTATATGATTCTACATTTGCAGAGTTAAAAATTGGGCCACTTTACAAATTGCCTTGAAAATACAATATATGACAATACAATGGATGGTTTATTCATATATATTTTATGTATTTATAAGGCTCACTGCAAGGTGAAGTTCCCTCCAAAGGACACTGAAGTGAAGTGAAGCAGGAAGGTTTTAGTGCTCTCTGTCTGCTTTGTTCAGCTATGTTGCTTTCATCAGTGTAAACACTAAAGAGACCCTGAAAACTTACACTGAAAACATTTACTGCAAAAAAAAAAAAAAGTCTTTTATTATTCATAACCCAACATCAACAATCCAAAGTATAACCAGTGGTATACATCTTCATAAACCTCAGTGAGACAGTGAGCTACTGTGCTTCAGTTGTGGTGTTTTTAGGAGCACTGACCCACCACTTGAGCAGAGCCATCCGTCTGCTTTCATGACATCTGAAAGACTCCATTAAATATGGATCCATGTCTCAATATTCACCTCCTATAGACTGAACTGAACCTGGACGTCAAGAGATGCTGCTGTTGAGAACAGAATGTGGCAGGACGGTGTGAGGACGGATCCAAACAAAAAAGCTGCTGAGCGCAGCCCCGGGGTCAGCCGACCTGCGGCTGTTTGAACGGACACACAGAGGAAATTCCACACGCGGATACAGAATTCAGCCGATATCCTCCCTGACTCTCTGTCTTTTAGTTAGCTGTAGCATGAACTGCTTACTTTTAACTTTTGTTCCTTTATGAAATATGTAGAAATATGTAAAATATGCCTCCACAGCTGTATTTGAATGTATTTTGTCTCACATCATTTTCCTCACGTGGTGAAAAATCTGCACCATCCCACTATACTATTTATATATTCAACAGATTGGGGGGGGTTATTCGATTCATTATTAATGTTGTAATCACGATCATACACTGTAAAAATACACTTTACAAAGTTAGTGTCTTAAAATTGACTTAAAGCTTGAAGTTGACTGAGTGTGAAAAGACAAGTTGAGGTGATTTTGTGGTGATTCAAAACAAACAAACTTTTCTAGTCAGGTAGACTTGATACTGATTCAGTTATGAGTTGATTGAACTCTGTAAAGTACATTCACTCAACTCGTCATTTCAAGCCAAAAGACTAAAAGGTAGAAAAAGAGATTAGCTGATTCGACTAAAAAACCTGTGATTTTTTACAGTGGATCTAAAGAGCTGCTGATGAACTCTGCTCTTCTTTCTCTCTTGATTTGTTTTTGTTGGTCTCTTTCACTCTCACTCTCAGCATACCTGCCCCCTCTTCCTCACACAGCCTTTGTCACTCTGCTCGGGAAAAGTGTCACCTCTCAGTGGACGGCCACAACAGCTGGCACTAACAGGTGAGAGTGTAAATGACATAAAATGACACACTCGCTGTGATGATCCTCCATTCAGTCTCATTCACTCCATCCTGTGTCATCTGAACTTACAGTAGGCCACAGTTTGTTAGTTATTGTCTGTCGCCTTGTAGCGTTCAAAGTACCAAAAAATACATTTGCAAAAAAACAGTATAATCCACACACCTTGTTGTGAGCAGTTTCATGTAGGAACTACTTTCCTTCTACTGCAGAATCCACTGGAACTACTTTCTTTCAACGAGAAAGTTCTACTTCCTGCATGAAACTGCTCACAACAACGTCTGTGGATTATCTTGAGTAACTGGGACATAACTTCTGGAAAGAGACACTGGTGTTAAATTTTTCAATTCGAACTTTTTGGCGCCATTTAGTGCGATTTAGCTCCTTTATATTTGAGAGAAGACGGACATCTCTGCAGCCGATGACTCCAAAAATCTGCAACTCGCACCAAAATAATGTACCATAGGAAAAATATGCATGTTTGATTTTGGGGTGAACTGCCCCTTTAAGTAAGTTTTTCCTCACCACTGTCGCCAAGTGCTTGCTCATGGTGGGAACTATTGGGTCTCTGTATAATAATAATAATAATAATATAAAGTATTGTCTAGACCTGCTCTTTATGAAAAATACCCCGACATAACTTCTGTTATTTGTTGCTATATGAATAAATTTATGACTTGACTTGATCTAAGTAGTTAAACTCTGCTTTGTGAAGTCTTTAAACTAAATGCACTGACTGCACAGAATAAGACGAAACTTTCATGAAAGAAACAACATTGTCACAGCAGCACAACAGAAAGGAAAGAGGAAATAACAAAGAGAAAGTTCAGCCAGTGGGGAATATTTAACACACGTAAAGCAACTAATTAACAACTAGTTTTGTTGCTTTTGATGTGTCCACAGTTTTATGAACATGTGTGAGGGTTCTTTAATTGTTTCTCCTGTTGCTTTTAATATCTGCAAAGTATATTTTATTCTGAAAGGCGCAGTGGTGGCCTAACCTGAAAAACATCAGAGGAAAATGTGTGAAGGTGTGAAAAGTAACGATAAAGACGCACAGATATGAATATTAGAACAAGGAGAAAACATGAGGAAACAGCAGAGGGACCAAGTCATTGTTTTGAAAGTCACAAGTAAGTCTCAAGTGTTTGCGATCAAGTCTCAAGTAAAGACAGGCAAGTCCCGAGTCAAGTCCCAAGTGAAGACAAGCAAGTCCTGAGTCAAGTCCCAAGTGAAGACAAGCAAGTCCTGAGTCAAGTCCCAAGTGAAGACTAAGAAGTCCCAAGTTAAGTCCTAAGTGAAGTCAGACAAGTCCTGAGTCAAGACAGGAAAGTCCTCAGTCGAGTCCCAAGTGAAGACTAACAAGTCCTGACTCAAGTCCCAAGTCAAGACAGGAAAGTCCTCACTCGAGTCTCAAGGCAAGACTAACAAGTCCTGAGTCAAGTCCCAAGTGAAGTCTGACAAGTTCCAAGTCAAGTACCAAGGGTAGTCAGGGAAGTCCTGAGTCACGTCCCAAGTCAAGACTGACAAATTCTGAGTCAAGTCCCAAGTCCTTTGAGTTTCAAATCCTCAACAAGTCATATAATGGCATTTTAACGACAGAGCCTCCACTCAGTTGCAAATCTTTTTAAAAATTTTCTTGAGTCTTAAGTCGTCATATTTGCAAGTCATGTGACTCGAGTCCACACTCGTGCTTACATGATGTGTAAATGTGTCTCCACTGTAGCTCGTCAGATGATCAGAGCCGTCTCTTCACCTGCCTCACAGCTACACCGGTGATACCAGTAAATCTGGAGTATTTACAGTTGGAGCTACTCCTCTTCCGGTCCCTGTGCTGTAATTATCACCTCGGTGTCGGCAGCACAGACACGTTTTCCCTTTGAACTGCAGGCAGGGCTGCTAATGAAGAGCCGACAGAGGCCCGACACAGCTCCGCTCAGCCACAAACATACAGAACACATACTGAGGCTGATCTTCTTAAAAGCAACGGGACACAAAACATGTGGATCACAACTGGATTAAGAGTTATTCTACATGGTTAAACAAGAAGATGGTTAGATTGGTCATCTGTCAGAGTTTCATTTGATTCATGATGATTTTCTTCCTTGTTTTCAACATCTTTGATGTCAGGTTGTGGGGGTTTCCTTCTGTATAAATCACTATTTACTTATTACGTAATCTGGGTACAGAAAAAAGGTAAGTGTATTCATTACAGTTACAGGAAAAGAAAAGACGGGATCTGATTACAGATACATTTAGTAAAAATGGAGATTATTAGCAGGATTAGAGTTTTAAAATGAAGAACAATATACTACCATGCACAGTGCACTCACAGCTGCCAATTCATTATGATGGCCTCTAGTTAAAAAATGCTTCACTGGATGAAAATGTATCTCTGTCTTTAAATCAATCAATAAATAAATCACACACAACAAAGCAAGGAACAGCTGGACAAACAGATAAACCTAACAACCAACATAAAACACTCAGAGCTGCAATAATTTATCTGTTATTAACTGACTATTAAATCAATCCGCATCTATTTTGATACGCAATTAATCATTTTGAGTCAGTTTTTAATTTAAAAAAGGTCAGAATTTTTTGATTTCAGCTTCTTAAATGTGGATATTTTTCTGGTTTCTTTACTCCTCTGACAGTAAAACTGGGTATTTTTGAGATGTGGACAAAACAAGACATTTGAGGACGTCATCTTGGAGTTTAGGAAACACTGATCAACATTTTCTGATATTTTATGGACCAAGCAACTAATTGATTAATGAAGAAAATAGTCGACAGATTAATTGATAATGAAAGTAAACCATTACAAGAAAGACTTGAAAAATAGGTCCAAACATGTGGAGGACACGGACGTACATCCACGTGTTTTCAAGTGACGAGACTGTGACAGGATTAATTAATCAATTAATCATTTTGAGTAATTAATTTTTCCAAACTCTCTTTGATTTCAGCTTCTTAAATGTGAATATTTTCTGGTTTATTTGCTCCTCTCTGACAGCAAACTGAACATCTTTAAGTTGTGGACAAAACATAACATTTACAACTATTTTCTGACATTTAATGGACCAGACAACTAATCGGTTAGTGGAGAAAATAATCATTAGTTGCAACCCTAATAGCACTAATAATTTCACCATATTCTCTATTGAAGTAATCCAAAAATAATTAGCAACTCTATGGGAATACATTTTGGAAACCCTGGCTACCTCTCATTTGAGTTTGTGATCTGTGATTAGTTTTTCCTCACCACTATCGCCAAGTGCTTGCTCGTGGTGCGAATCTTTGTGTCCTCTCTTTCTTTTGTCAGTTTTGTTTTAATGGTCATTACTGCCCATGATGTTTGTCCAAATAATCTCTAAAGTAAGGCACATCCCTTCCTGTGAGCCAGAGGATTTTTACCAGAAGAGAACAACCAGCCACTGAGAGTTCAGGAGAACTGGAAAACCAAAAAAAAAAACATGGTGGCACTCAAAGAGGTGCATTTTCCTACCTTGAATCTCACTTTCTTCAGCATCATCCTTCAATCCAGGTGAGCAGACAGCGACAGAAATGAGATGTCACCAAACTTTTCCAGCTCCAGACTCCATTCAGGAAAACAAAACTCCAGTCAGTGCAAATCCAGTCACAACATCCAGCCTGAATGAGCGTGCGCCCTGCACTGTGAGCTGTCTGCCTGCCGACTGTGTGTTTAACGTGCCAAAGACAACAGTGTCTGCTCCAGTGTGGCCCTGCTCTCCCCTCTCCCTCTCCCTCTCCCTCCTCTGAGACCCTTCACACAGCTTATCAGCCTGCTCATTCATTCGGAAAGCAGACACACCCTCTTTTTTATGACTGGAGGGCTGCTATTAACACACCACCCCCCCTCCTCCTCCAACAACACCCCACAGTCCAAATATGGGTGCTGGTAAGCTCTTTTGACCTCGTCCCCTGTGACCCTTTAAAGCCCTAACCCCCTCCTCCTCCTCCTCCTCCCCCTCCTCCTTACCCCTGTCGCACTCTTCCTGTCCCCCACCACCGTTTACCCATCTGTTGGGCCGCAGTGTCTCAATTCAGCATCTGACTCATCTCATCTTCATGGCTGTTCAGCTTCTCCTCTCACATTGTCCATCTGTATGAAAAGAAAAGAATAACATCATTCATACTCCAATAAACTCAAAACCATCAGTGTATGTGGCAGGGACGGTTACTGCAATTTCAAAATCTGAAGTTTCTTGAAGCCAGAGGTCTGCAACCTTCACAATCAAGAGCAAAAAAAAAAAGAAAAAGAAGAAAAAAGAAAATCTGTCTGGAGCGGAAAAGGCACCAAGCCATAATTTTTATGACATTTTAATTGATGAAATATTCAAAATTTATTTTAAAATTCTGTGTATAGGATGCAGGTTTTTACAGCTGGCAAATGCATGAATCACTTTACACTATTAAAAAAAAGAAGCTGAGACTATTTCAAGGCAAAGTACTGCAATAGATTTGAGTTTTGAGGCCAACTCAAACTCTTATGTTTTGAAAAAAACAATGTACAAAGTTTTGCCGACCTGTAATCTTTAGTTGAGATAATTTACTTTTCTTCTTTAGATAAACTTGAATCTTTGAGTTTTGGACATCCCCTAAAATTGTATTGAAATTTTTTAGATTTTCAATTGAAAAGCCATTTAATTTTCAGGCACCAAAAATAATGAAAAATCACGTTCGCAGCTCACTGTGACCAAATTTTGAAATACATGTTTTCTTTTGAGTTTCTAAAACTCAAACGTCTTCTTTAGATAAACTTGAATCTTTGAGTTTTAGAAACACACACAAAAAAATGTAGGTTTTTGTGTAGATATTCTATAGTGATGAGTAGTGAGTCAATGTCTTTTTTTCTTCATGAGGGACGGTGTGAGTGAAGAAATGAGAGGAGGACTGTTGTGACATATGAAGAAGTGTTTGTTTGACCTTTAACCCCGTGTGACTGCAAATACAAACACATAAAAAGTGCCTCTAGCCTATAAAAACACACACTACAGAGTCAGTCGGTCCACAGGCAGTGAGTCAGTCACCTGTTCCCTGTCTGTGAAGCAGCTCCACTATTTAAAAAGGACCAGTTTG
>JAJHUR010099739.1:0-10658 GCA_027495735.1 Lutjanus campechanus | reverse complement strand
CTGCCACCAAAAGTTTACAAGCCAGGGTGCGGGGTGGAGAGCAGACCTATGTCCAAGGACTGTAGCTTCTGGGATGTGGTATAGGGGTGGAGGAGGTCAGACAGGTACTAGGGGGCAAGGACTTAAGGTGTAAGGAGGAGAAGTTTGTACTGGATGTAGGACTTGACCAGAAGCCAGTGAAGTCGGATGAGGGTGGGAGTGATGTGCTGCCAGGGCTTCATATGGGTGAAAACCCTGGCTGGAAAGAGAGGGTGGAGTCCAGAATGACACCCAGGTTGCGGACTTCTGGGGACGGACAGATGGAACAGCCATCAACGGTGAGGAGATCTCCATCCTTCCGGAGCAGTGTGGTTTGGTGCTGAGATACAGCTGAGTGTCATCAGCATAACAGTGGAAGTCTAGATCATGGTGATGGATGATCTGAGCAAGGGGGAGTGTGTAGATGGTGAAAAGGATGGGTCCAAACACAGACCCTTGAGGCACACCTTTCTGGAGCCTCTTATGGCAACAAACTGTTGGAGAAATATGAGTGAAACCAGGAGAGAGCAGCACCACTGATGCTTGATACTTGGAACAGAGGTTGTGGCACCTAAAGAGTGGGGGTCATCAAGGGGGCAGAGTAGCCGGTTGGGGTTGAAGAACAGCCTTCTGGGATGGAGTTGCCAGTTGCCAGTCAGGGTAGACTAGTACTGTGTTTTGGTCCTGGACAGCTTCCTTGCTTCCTTGTAGGACCTCAAATGGCCTTTGAAGGCCTTGATTTTGACAGTTCTTTTATACAGCCTCTCAAGTCTGTGCGCTGCCTGGGCAAGGGAACAAGAATGGTGAAGAGAATGGCATGATGGTTAGATACCGCTAGGTCCAGGGACTGCAGGTAGGAGGGTGTTGGTGGAGCACATCTAATATAAAATTATATATTAAAGTCACCTACTGTAGCAGAAGTGCAGATGAAGACATGAAACAGACAGCGTGAGCCAGAGGAGGCACCCAGCCTCAGACCACAGCAGCAGCAGCAGTCAGGCCAGAGCAGGATGACGGGACCAAAAGACAAGTTTAGGATAATCATGGTGTCGTGGCAGAGAAGAGTCCAGTTGTGCAATACTCAATACCTTGAAGGTATCGATTGAAACAACCCAGTATAAAGTGGTATCGAAACTTCTCTAGCCAAATGATACCTGTATTCAATCCATTTGGTACACAGATCTAGAAAAAAATGATTATTTATATGGTTTTGCTCACAGCCAATCACTGAAGTGTTCTTCATAATGACGAACCTTCGAAAAAAGGTATTGAATGAAGTTCTCCGTTGGTATCAGTATTACTTTAGGGATATTGGTATCGTCATTTTTAAAACGATACCCAGTCCTAAGTATCAGTCTAACAAAATAAGATTCATTGCATTCACAAAGATTCCTTTATGCTTTTTTATAATATATTTATGTAACCTGTTTTCTAGGTCAGTCCTTCCCTCCACATACCATGCATATGTTCTGCCGTCGACTCCTCCACCTAGTAAAGGTTGCAGTTCCCATTCTGGTTGTACTTCTGATTATCTATAGCTACACAGAACTCCCTGAACTATCACATCTACCGGTGGCAGGTGTGGTGAGACCCAAAGGATCCACCATCCAGCCAAGTCCCAACTGTGAGCCTAGCTTCTACACTGAGGAGGAGCTCAAGCCTCACCGGCAGAGACCTCCCCAAGATCCCAGTGCACCGGGCGCAAATGGTAAACCTTTTGTGTCACGCCTACTAACTCTCCAAGAGCAGAGAGAGAAATTGTCTGGGTTTAAGAAAAACCAGTTCAACCAGTTTGCCAGTGATCGCATCTCTTTGCATCGTGAGCTGGGAAATGACACACGTCACCCTGAGTGAGTATATCTATTGTTCATTATCTCAGTGGACCACTGACACTGACATGTGACAAAGCACATCTTGTTAAAATACCTGCAGTTAATTTCAGTTTCCCTTTGACAGCTGCTTGAAACAGAAGTTTCAGCGTTGTCCCGGCCTCCCCACCACCAGTGTGATCATAGTGTTTCATAATGAGGCCTGGTCGACTCTGCTGAGGACCGTCTACAGTGTTTTATACACAGCTCCTGCAGCCCTGCTCACAGAGGTCCTACTGGTGGATGATGCCAGCACAGATGGTGAATTTATTCATAGTGCTGTGTGTCAAGATGAAGCCACATTAATTGACAGATTATCTTTGTTTATATTGTACAACAGATACTGTCTATCAGTGGTGGAGAAAGTGTTCACATCCTTCACATAAAGGTCCACTATAAGATTTAAAGTGATATCCCACTTTGTTAGAATAACCCACTCAGTATGTACTCACCACTATGCCGATGTGATGATGGGTGAAGGTCTTCAGTTCACAAAACAATCCTGGAGTTTTAGGAGAAACAGGGTAGCAGCCTCATCCAGTACAATGGCAGTGAATGGTGGCCACGGATAAAATGTTAAAAATAGCACACAAAACAAACACAAAATGTCTCCATCCTGCTTGTGTGGTGTAATCCAAGTGTCTGCGAGCCGCGACATTAAAAATTAACCGCAAAAGACGCCATTTACGCCATGTTTTTAGCAGACATGTCAACTGTAGCATGTAGCCAGTAGGATGTAAACATGGCATCGATCTTGCGAGACTTCGTATATATCTTAATGGATGCACGTGCGGAAGTCTCGCGAGATCGACGCCATGTCACCATTCACTGCCATTGTACTGGATGAGGCTGCTACCCTGTTTCTCCTAAAACTCCAGGATTGTTTTGTGAACTTAAGACCTTCACTCATCATCACATCAGCATAGTGGTGAGTACATACTAAGTGGTTTATTCTAACAAAGTGGAAAATCACTTTAAGGGAATCTGTTGTCAGAATATGGCAGAGGTGGAATACACTAACGAATATGACATTCATAACTATGTTTTCATTAGCGTGTAATCACTCAGAACAGACAAACCACACACTGGGCCTAGAGAGGACCTTTCATGTATTTATGAGTTTCATGGCCACCGTAGTTTCTCCTACATGGTTGAAAGGGGAGGCTGAGGTGAGAGGTGTTGCAATCTACAGTCTCACCTCTAGATGTCGCAGCAATACCACACCACTGAAAGTGAAGTAAAGTAACAAGCTGTTAGACATTAAAATATTTCCTTTGGCGGTCTGTTGAGGAAATTATACCGCCTCCTAAATTCCACCCTTATGTCCCATTATTCAACAATCACTCTATTACAATATGCAGTAAACCTATTGCCTTCTCCAGCTGGTCAGGAAAGGGCATCCATATTTTGTCAGATATCATACATGAGAATAGACTACGAACATTTCAGGAACTGAAACAAATGTTAAATCTTCCAGGCACCACTTTCTTTTTTTATTTACAGCTGAGATCTGCTCTCAATGCTTATGGGGTTCCCTGGGGCACAAAAATGGACACTCCCTCTCTATACAGACTGTATACTTCAGGTTCTCACCGCAAGCTTGTATCCAAATTGTATGGCTCACTTAGACAGTCTCTCACACAGCAACTATCAATATGCAATACCTGGGCAAATGACTTAAAACAAACTAGCATTAACTGGTCTAGGGTATGGTCTAACATCCGACTCTCCTCCAGGAACCCAGACCATCAAATGATCCATTACAATTACGTTCTGAGAACCCATCTCACTCCGCAAAAGCTGGCCAAGTTTTCTCCCAACCACTCACCCAACTGTACATATTGCTCTCAGGGAACCCCAGGCACATATCTTCATATAATGTGGGACTGTACTGAAGTCAACGCCTTCTGGCGATCAGTGTTATCGCTGTTGTCTACCACTATCGGCAAAACTCTCCCCTTCACACCAACGCTGATTTTGTTAAATGATGATTCTGAATGTCATCTTTCAGTTCCTAACCGCCGCATTCTCCTAGCTGGCATCACTGCAGCAAAAAAATTGATAGCAATCAGATGGAAACAACCCCATATACTCAACATCCCACAATGGCTTACATCGTTGGTGGATATTCTATACTTGGAGATTTCAGTTGCGAAAATACATGGTGCCAAACAGGTGAATACAGCAGTACTGGAACAAGCAAGAGAGCAGTTCAAAGCATTATTGGTTTCATAACTAAGACAACATACATACAATATCATGGATAATGGAAGATCCTTGCTCTTATATACAAGATTGCTCTAATCTCGGCCCTCAAAGCTTTCCCCCCTCTCCTCTTTTTTTTTCGTGTTTGTTTCTCTTTCTTTCCTTTCTTTTTTATTTGGTATTCTATGGCCTTGTTGTATTAGAGGTGCTGACTTTGATGATTAGCTGACCTCAGGGATGAATGAACTCTCTTGACTAGATTTACAGTCCTCCACAGGTTGTCCGGTTAGAACAAGAAAAAATAACTCCACGTCACACACACTCTGATTGAGATGCCACTCATTTATTGTAGAAGATGCAGGTAGAAGATGCAGATGTACTGTAGGTGTGTGTGTGTGGTTTCTACAGAAAGAGATAAAGAAAACATGTATGGATATTAATGCACTGTAATGACATTATCATATTAAACTTGAATAAAATGAATAAACATAACCTAAACCTGAATAAAATGAACATGAATAATAAACATGATAACAACCTAAAAGTAACAGACAATGACAATATAACAAAAGAAAGCAAACAGTAATGTAGTGATGGCTATGTAAATAAGGGATGACAGCAGAACGGGAGAACAGGAGCCTTCCCAGTAAGGGAGTGTCAACAAATAACTATACCCCTACTCAGGAAGGCACAGATCCATTGACCTATTGTATTAACCACAGAGGGAGAGTCAAGGAATTTTGTGACGGTCCCTAAGTGGACACAGCAGCAAAGTTAACGGTGAGTGATGAAAGTAAACAAACAACATCCTAGGCACTATTTAGACATATATCGGATGAATGGCACGTAAAGAAACACAAACATACAGAATAATTGACTAACAACTGAGCATCTAGTGCTACACAAACACACTACTAATGAAACATAAATTAAGTCAGCAACAAAATGATATAAAGAATGCACTTACATGCTAATGGACGCACACAGAATATGAAGAAATACTCCACCCTACAATGTCCAGCTGGGTAGAGTAACAGTTGCCAATTTATTTAAGAATTAGATCCTGGTGGTTTGTGATGCTGACAGCAGCGGTGGCGATGGTCTGAATGACTCCGATGAAGTAGTCTCCTCAGCTCGGCCCGTTCCTTAATGATGATTGACAGCTGAGGGACTGGTTGTGATTGGTGGAGACAATTTGGCACCGTTAGTTCACGTGAACACTGCATGATAGCAAGGTAACAAGCTCTGGGCAGTGCACGTGAATGGGGGATGGGCTGAGGGGGAGATGTTGTATTTGGGAGGACTGGCTGACCTTCTTAACACTTGTCTTGTATCACTGTTGACTGTGGTGCTATTGTTTGTACATGGTATATGCAATATCTAATGATCTGTATGGACTGTTTGGTAATTTCTAAAACAAATCAAATGAAATTTAAAAAAAAAGTTGATCACAAAAAAAAATATTTCCTTCTGACATTTGTAAGTATAAAATGTCATAAAATGGACATAAGTCAATTTTATGACATTTTATATAAATAAAGTAAGAGTACTTCTACTTTGTGCTTAAAGCAGCTGTAATCAATATTGTTATATTACGCATAACATGAGCACTGGTATGTAAAATGGGTCACAATAATGAACAAAGAACAAAAAACTAGTATGGTCTAGTTTTCTATGATATTCATATTCTGCTGCTTCATAATATCCTTTTAATAGGATTATTTTAGTCATATCAACTTGGAAAAAGCATTAAGAATAATTTAGATATTTTGCCATAGACACAGGTGTTGCAATTGACCTATTTCACAAAAATAATTTGTTTATCTGCCCTGTGGTTTTAGTTCAGCTCCAAAATTTAATGGGGTCTTCTTCCATGCTACACCCTTCCACCAAGTTTGATGAAAATAGTAGTTTTTCCATAATCCTTTGGACAAACAGACACACAAACAGCACAAAAATGTAATAATTATGCTCTGACACACCATTTTCTCTGTTTTATGGAGCTTTAAAGCATTAACAACACTTTATTTGATGGGGTCTCCTTCCTTTAATTTATGACTCATCATTCTTTAGATCACCTGAAGACTCGCCTAGATGACTATGTGTGGCAGCTTAAAATAGTGCGTGTTTTACGCCAGAAGAAGAGGAAAGGATTGATCACAGCAAGACTGTTGGGAGCGCAGGCTGCACGTGGAGAGGTCCTCACCTTCCTGGATTCCCACTGTATGTATCCCATAATGCAACGCATTATGAAGGATTCAGGATTGGTTGTTTTGACCTGGTGTCTGTTAAATAAAACAATGAAGGTGTAAGAACTTCCTACACAGCTGATTGTGAAAGCTATTTTTACTGACTGACATGTTGCTCCTATCTTCTACATTCCTGCTCAGGCGAGTGCTTCCCTGGATGGCTGGAGCCTCTTCTAGCTCGGATAGCAGAGCAGCCTACTGCTGTGGTGAGCCCACAAATTACCACTATTGACCTAAATGACCTAGAGTTCAGGAAGCCAGTCCCACATTATGGATTTCGAGGGAATTTTGACTGGAACCTTGTGTTTGGATGGGAGAAAATTCCCAACGAGGAGACAGAGCGAAGGACGAATGAGACTCATCCTATCAGGTACATGTTTACCGTATACTGATGCAGGAGTGGTGTCGACATTCTCACCTAAATCTCTGCAAGAAATCAAATAAGAGTTGTTTTTTTTTATTTAAATGAAAACAGTTACAATCACTGATTGTGTGATTGTTATGTGTTTGATTTTGTAGAACTCCTACTTTTATTGGCGGCCTGTTCTCTGTATCTAAGTCATACTTTGAGCATATTGGGACTTATGATGACCAGATGGAATTCTGGGGAGGGGAGAATTTGGAGATGTCCTTTAGGGTAAGTGGTTTTCAATGTTTTTTGATACATAAAGCAGTAACTGTATACCATTAGTTACAAAAATAAGACACAATTAGATTACAGTTACATTTAGTAAAAATGCAGCTTATTATTGGGATTACAATTGTTTTCAACATTTTAAGGAACAATATACTTGTCAGAGCCATGTATTTGACTTCTGTTTTCATATGTAATAACTCCTCCAAACACTAGGGGGGTGTAGTGGATAGTCTTAATGCCAGAAGAGATTTAATGTAATGGCATCAGTCACAGGTGTTGGTAATTGGAAGGAGGCAATCAGTTTTTGATTGTGATCAGCCAACATCGTGGCTGTATTTTATTTATTTTTAAATTGTTTAAAGTGCCGGATTATTGAATACGGAATAACGAATAAACACAGTGTGATGATGACAAGGAACTGGTGAGCCTGGACCTCGGTTTTTCTGAGTACACGCCTTAACAATCGTAGCCCAATTAGCAGCCTGTAGCGGCTAAAGTATTGGACCTAGTCACTACAATACTACCACATGCAGTGTACACACATTACAACGCTTCACAAATCTCACAACACCACTCTGGTCTCAAGTGAAACCAGCTAATCTGACAGTGGCCAATTCATTATCGCTTGAAAAAAAAGGGGAAAAGAATGTTTTCATGAAAATTTCACCAGTGTATATTGTCTCAACATCTAATTTAAAGAAACATTTACAGGTAAGATCAGCTGCTAACATTAGCTACACACGCCAAACACTAACTTTAGCTAAACAGATCGATTATAAGCGAGAGCTACACAGAAATCCAGTTAGCTAGCTAACTTGTCATAACTACTCCCACTACTCATAAAACAGTGAATGTATAAAAGTTGCTATCAGTTTACTTTAAGTTGGAGTGTGAAGCAACTTCACAAAGTACATTATAATGTGGATAATTACCACTATTAATCTAAATAAGCATTCACACATAGGACGGAATAGCTGGACAAACAACTAATAAACCTACAACAAGCATAAACAGTTCCTCCATAGTTGGTATTTGGGTGATCCAGAAGTAACAGAAAGTAATTAAGTTACATTACTTTCATGTTCTGATACTTTAATAAGGTTACTGACTACATTTTTTTTTGACATTTTATGAGCATCAGTCTTACCTTGTGCTGTGTGCCCTATCTATTGCAGGTCTGGCAATGTGGAGGGCAGCTGGAGATTATTCCTTGCTCTGTTGTAGGGCATATTTTCCGCAAAAACTTCCCCTACACCTACCCTGACAGCTCCTTTGTAATAACCCGCAACCTGGTCCGCCTGGCTGAGGTCTGGCTGGACGACTACAAATGGGTCTTCTATCGGACAAACAAAATGGCTGCTTCCATTTTTAGACAGGTTAATACAAATGTCCAGTATCTTCACAAGTAGGTCACATTATATTTCTGATGCTTCATGCTACATTTCCTTCCTCACCATATGTTGCTTTTCTTTTGTCATTTTTCCTTCAGAATTTATTTGGAAATGTTACTGAACGCCATAAACTCAGGGAGCAATTAAAGTGCAGGAACTTCTCTTGGTACCTGGAAAACATTTATCCAGAGGCCTACGTGCCTGACATTAGGCCAGTAAAGTATGGACAGGTAAATTATTTTGTTGTTTATCAATATTTCATTATGTTCATCTGGATTTTACAGTTTGTATTTCAGCAGGCAGCTGTTTTTAGCCAAAAAACAAACAAACAAACACTGTAGACTACCTGCTCACCGTGGCAGACAGACACAGTTAGCAACTAGCTGGTGAACATAGTGGAGCATTTAGCAGCTAAAGACCCAGATATTTCCCTCTGGAGTTGATGGAGACCAAACACGGATCTATAAGACAGTAAATATTGGTGGACAGAAGCATAAGAACATATCCTCTAAGTTAATTTAACTCTTTAGACAAAAGGTACATGTTATTATTACATGTTATTTTTTTCTGCAGTTGGTAAACGTTGAATTGATGTGCTCGCTGGACGTGGACACGACAAAACTGAAATTGGAGTCTCCTGAATACTTAATGTGTAGTAATAAAGGTGGAGCAAAGGTAAGCTACTCTCACTTCTGTTAAATCAGTGGCCCATAACCTCGGGATCAGAATAATCTCAGGGATCATCAGTAAATTAAGGAATAAGACTCTTCCTAAATTCCGCCCCTTTTTTCTCTGTGATCCAATAACAGTTGAGCAAGCTTGGTACCCAGCAGAACCTTTGTCAACTTTTCCTTTCCTGTTTCCTGTACTTAGATATGCTAGATATTGCTGGGGGACCAGTTGAAGCGAGATATACTCACATCTTAAGTTAGCTAATTTTCGTAAAGCTAATTAGCTCGATAACAACATATGTAGATTAGTGTTTTGCTAACATTAGTCATCAGATGTAACTAGCTAGTTCACAATTGATGTAAATTAGTTAGCTTGAATCTTGCTAACTTACCTATTAGATGCAAACTTACCCATTAGGTGTCCTGTCAACAGTTTTACAGAGACATCTGTAAAACTTTATTATCCCCGAGGGGGGCAATTTGTTTTGCAGCCAGCAGTCACACACATAAACAAAAAACACATACAATAGGGCAAAAAGTACAACAACATTCAGAGATTAAAGTGCCTTGTTTACGAGGCCAATGGCAGTCGGAACAAAAGAGTTACTAAGCCTATTGGTCCTGCAGGTAACTTGGCTGTACCTGCGGCCAGACGGAAGCAACCTTAACACTCCATACAGAGGGTGGCTGGGATCAGCCAGGACTGACTGGGCCTTCTTTAAGATCCCAGCCTGGTACAAGGATGTCAAGTCATTTAATGTTAGGCCGGCAATTTTGCTGCATACTTTAACTATATTATGCAGCCGGCTTTTGCTTTTAAGGGTGACTGACCCATACCAGCTGATAAATGAAAACGTTAAAACAGATTCTAAGAAACAAGAATAAAACATTTTCATAAAAGTGTTGTCCACATTAAAAGCACGAAGTTTACGATAAAAGTGCATCCTCTGGTGGGCTTTCTTACAGACAGCATCCACCTGTTTTACAGGATAACAAAGTGTGATGATAACAAAGATTTTTAAAACGCTTTTCGCAGCTCGGCAGTTTTGAAACCTCCATGGATAAAAAACTGATCATAGAAAGAGTTGCTCTTGACCCTGTTTGCCTACAAACCATATTTCTGTAATACAGCATAGCATTGTACTGCTCAAGTTATGTTCGTGGTGACCTCTTGTGGGACACCAAACTTTGAGTTGGACACTTGTGACACAACATATCGAAGTACAAGAAGGGAGAAAGTTGACTGAGGTTCTACAGGGTACCAGGCTTGCTCAACTGTTATTCTAGCACAGAGTGAAAAGGGGCGGGACTAAAGAAGAGTCAACTGAGTTCTGATAGACAAATTCATGCTTTTGCAGTTTTAGCATTTTTCTTATTAAATAAGAAATATTTTCAGCTCTCTGGGACAAGGGGCTCACAAGCAGAAAAGGCTGGGAATCACTGTTTTAGATAAACCTACTGAACTAGAATACAATATAAATTATGATGCGATTAGGAATTATTTTTACTCATCTTAAAAACACTATTTGTTTCTGTCTTTAAGTATTTTGAGTACACATCCCAGCGAGAGGTACGGCTCACCACCAACATGGAGTTGTGTCTTCATGCGGGAATCGCTC
>JAJHUR010099737.1:0-10266 GCA_027495735.1 Lutjanus campechanus | reverse complement strand
TCACGTCCTTTTCACCCTGTAAATCTCTAAATCTGAGCCGCGTGTGTGTTTTCCATTCATTATTATGGATGTTTGTGAGCAGCATAGTGTAAGAAGGACTGTGGGAGAAAGCTGTTGACATCTTGACTGTTGATACCTCCGCACCAGTGTAAATATTGTTCACCGACTGAGCCTCTGATTTTAGTTTTATTTGGCCTCTTGTCCTGATGAAATCAGCTCCCACCGCAGAGGGAAATGAAAAATGATATGACCTCAAAGCACCACTCCATTCTCATTCACAAGATGAAATAGTGGAACTCCTGATCAAAACATTTTACTTTTTCACAGCCAGATGCTCCACTACATTCAACAACTAGTCACTAACTTTGTCTGTCTGTTGAGTGGTGCTGCAGGTAGTGTACAGTGAGTTTATCAGAGCGTTTTTTGTTTTTTGCTGAAGAAAGCTGCCTGTAAAAACAACACAGAGACCAGACCAAAACAGTGATGTGGTGAAAGATGCCAAAAAGGTGTCGCTAGGAACGCATAGTGCGTCTTAGATGCATTAAAATCCAGAATTACACAGTAAAGTCAATATTGATGCATACAGAGGACAACAAATCTGTGTCGAAATCATTAAAATAAACAAAAAAGAAACCAAACAAACCAAAAACTCCACTGTTTTTTTTAACCGTTTGAACATCTATCTTGCACAGGTGAGATTCCATGTTTACAGTCTCAATCATCGCTCATTGCTTTTGCCACAACAAGACCAATCGTTGCCGCACAGACTTCATTTTTTGGTGAAAAGAAAAAAACAAAAATATTTTCACCAGCTTCCATTTTCTCACTGTCTGCGCATATATTTCACATGGCCGTGACTGATTTCCCCCCCCCAAGTAATCAGTGAAATTTTTGGCAACTCTTTAAATTACAGCCTGCAACAAACTGTATAATTACTCCAGAGTTATGGCGTAATTTTGTTTTATAACATTGTACCATCACAGAACCTACCAATACATATATATATGTACTGGGTAACAAGATGGAATAAGGGGGAAACAATTCAGGATTTTACAAAGAAATTATACTGTAGTTATTTTTTAACTACGGGGTAGCTTTTCTATTATTAGAGGGTGAGTTTGATCTACCGAGGCAATTATCTGGACGTTTGTAATTAAATTTAAAGATTCTCAGTAGCTCATACTCACCCTGTAATAACAGGTATAATATCTACCCAATAGATCAAAAGTAACTGCAGTATAATTTATTTGTAAAATCCCAAATTCTTACCCCCTTATTCTATCTTGTTACCCAGCACCTACATATAGGTGTTGGTAGGTACTGTGCTTTTTAAAATTACACCACAGCTCTGGAGTAATTCAGCAGTACGTTGCAGGATGTCATTCTAAAGCATTACCAAAGATGCCACCAAAGAAAAAAATCAAACATAGTCCTGAACTGAACTTACTTGAATTCTGCAGATTAATATTATGATGACGTGACATGTTTCACATAAATGAACATCGTGTAACATCGAGCACAAGTTGAAACTTGTTAAATTTGTCATCAAGACACAAATTTTGTTGGGGACCCACTAAAATGACCACCTGTGGATCCTGGATACTCACAATATTGAAAACCTGTAAACATAAGTGGACAAGTCGTAGTCGTTTGATCCACTGAAATTGCAGCTTTAAAGTTAAAATTACACTCAAGTTACAGTTGTAGAAGCGGGGTTAGACAAGATGAGCCTTCTGGGATAAATGTCAGTTAATTCACTGTCCTAACAAGTGACTTTGTGTTTTGTGCGTATGTGTGTGCATGCGTGTGCGTGCGTGTGTGTGTGTGTGTGTGTGTGTGTGTGTGTGTGTGTGTGTGTTATCTAAACAGCAGTCAAGTAAAAGCCAGGCTTGCTGGTGTAAAACATCTCCCAGCAGTGAACTCATTACGTCCCATTAAAACACCATCCAGCTCATTTACTCTGTGTTTTTATGGAAATTGAGCAGCTCAGAGCCGCTGAGTGCTTTCGACTCACTGCAGTGAATCTGTCTCCGAAGACTTTATTTTATTTCTGTTTATAAGTGACTGAGCTGACCGCTTTTCATCTGCCTGATCTGGTCCCATATATGTTTCAAGACGCTCCCAGAACCTAATATGATCTTGTTTTATAGAGCACAGAGTGGGAATTTTCCACCAAGGTATAATTACACAGAAAATGTTCTGCAAAAATCTCAGAAAATATGAGGATTATTGGAGTGACACGCTGAAAGGGAAAAAACAGAAAACTACACTGTGCAGATGTGGAGATTTTAAATACTATACAGTGCATTATGTAGCCAACAAACAAACTAAATAACAACACAAGTATATTATATTAACTTTAACCACAAAAATACAGCATCTACTGCAAAACTGCGACAACTTTTGAAATGTCATATTAAAAGAAAATCTGTGGATTTGGAGCAAATAAACTAGACTATGCAATGAGAAGTTTCATTGTGTTAATAACCAGACTAGAACTGAATACAAAACCAGTTGTTTACCCACTGCCACGAGAAGAAGAAGAAGAAGAAGACGAAGAAGAAGACGAAGAAGAAGAAGAAGAAGAAGTCGCCTTAGCCATCTACAAGAGAAAAAGAAATTTTATTTGGGCAAGTTGTAATTATGCTTTCATGGCACAGTCAATGCAGACAATGGGAACAGCTTCTTCTTCTTCTTCTTTTTCTTCTTCCTCATTTGGCAACATTTTTTTTGGAAAAGGCAAAAACCACCTCAAGTAATGGTAAAAACAAAACTGCAAAATTAAGGAAGTTGCAACAATATACAGAAGGAAATTAATACTATTTGTAATGGTGTTATTCACTTGAATACAGACTTTATGCTGTTAGGCAGAACGGTGGACAAAATGCAAAACGAAAATGATAAATATTTGTTGAGGACACTGCGTATAACAGCAGAACACAAGAAACTGGCTCCAAAAAACATGTCCCATGATAGATTAAATGGTTAAATGAAATGGGTAACGTACGCCACGATTAAATGACAATAAATGTATGTTAAAAAATTTAAGGAAGTTTCTCCAAATTTTGCCGTTTCCACCAACTTTTTCTGATGCAGTGCTCGAGTCAAAATGTCCGCTGTGACGTGTACTCCTCACCTCTCCGCTCGTCACACCTGTTCACTTCTCCGTCACCCCTCAGCTCTGTCATCAGCTCCCCGCCATAAACAGAAGACTGCTCATCGTCCTTGTTTGCCACATCATTAACGGTGCCACACAGCCAGCGTGTTCCTGCCGTTTCTGCCTGCTTCCGGTTTGGTCCAGTACGCAGCCGTGTCACTGCATTAACTGCAGCTCGCTGTCATCGCTGAACTGTGACAGATCAGAACAAACGCCCTCTCAAATGTTCAGGGATGTCGCTTTTTGATATTCTTCGACCTGTTTTGACAATGGCAGCACAAGGCAAATACTCTCAGTATTCCTACTAAACTTTGTCGCTAAGCCAACACTGATTCATTTGCAGCTGTTTTACTTGGAAATTAATCTATAAACAACAGAGAAACAACGGGGTGAAACACACGCAGCTGGGTTAGCAGGATGCTGGTCGAACACTGCAAAAACATCCTTTTAAATTAAGTTTAGTTGGTTAGAAACTTGTGAAAATGTGTCATTAAAAGTAACACAAGAACAGTAACGTAAGTCTCTCAAAACCCTGAACCTTTTCCTGACAGATGTGAAGAAAACTTATGATTCATTCAATATACTGTAGATAATTCCTCGACAGTTGCATGCGTTCTCATGCTGTACAAAAAGCTTTCATGTTGAGTATTTAGTCCCCAGTCCTTCTCATGTGTTACACTGTCTCTGTGCAGTGTGTGTCACATTGTATCGCTCTCTTCAGCGTGCGTGTGTGTGTGTCCACACCCATCGTCACCCTGATCCAGCACTGTTGAAACAGGTGGTGTCTGCTGAGCACTGAGTGGATCCAGGCCGATGTGAAACACACACACACACACAGAATCAGCACCACGCAGAGATGAAAGACGCTGCTTCATCTCCACCGCTTGGCTACACACAGTATTTTTATGATTTTTTTTTTATTATTTCAGGACAACCAGGTGGACGTCTGTGAGGTGGGCGAGTCTGGAACAAATACTGAAAAAATACAGCGCAGTCATCTGCAGCCCAGGACGGCTACACTACAACAGGTATTTTAAGGTAGGTACTTTATTCTCACATTTCAACCTAGTTTATGCACAGTAAGTAGGGCAGGGCTGGGATGGAAGAATAGATTTTGTAGTCCTTATTTTTAGAGTAACCCATACATCATTATTATAACAAACTAAACATGTCCTCCACCCATTTGTTTTTGATAAATGAGTCGAACCGATTCATACCTGAAATTCATATTGTGCACAACTCTATATTAAAGATTGGATGCAGCAGCTGGGTCAGAGAGGTGAAGCCAATGCAGAAGCGCCTTAATCTGAACCCTTATGTAGAAATGAGCCCGCTTCTATTTTGATTTATGACCTCAGTAAACAGTTTCTGGGCTCACAAAACTCAGATCAAACTGTAAGACTAGAAAGTTCTGATCAAATCTGGAATCAAAAATGTGTTACTACATCGCCTGTTTCTCACTTATAATGTTTTAGAAACATGTTTTAGTGGACTGGTTAGCTGCAGGCCAAGAAAGACTGCTGCCATTATTTCCTGCTGAGCAGACGGGCCAGAACCAAGCATGCTGTTTACAAAAAAAACAAGATGGTGACTCCCATAAGGCCGAACTGAAGGCTTCAGAACAGAAGTCCACAAACTAATTGGTGAAGTCACAGTTGGTTCACACTTGGTTGCACGTTGTTACATTTGCTCGAATCTCTCAGGACGTCAGACACACAGGCACGGAACAAAAGTGACGGTTGGATAAATCAACCACAAAACAAGCAAGTACTTAATATTTCTGCCATATAACTTATAACACTTCAGTTAGTCCTCCCAGAAAGTGACCTTATTACTCTCAAATCAATTTATGATGTTAAATGTCACAGTCGTATTAAACTGGTCCTGCCTGGTGAGACCTCTGTTGGTCTTCCTCACACCAACACTGGACATTTCCTGCACATATAAGATTTTCGTCCCTCTCCCGTCTCCTTCAACTTTACTCTGCACCAAAGACAGGCTAGCATGATAAATTAAACCTTCACTGATACTTAGCCTAAGTCTAAAAGATGATATAGGCCTAGTGTCTTAAATAAACATTACCTTAAAACAGAAAAGACTACAGTTTTGTATTATTTACTTTCCAGGTGGAAAAAAAAAAGTTTTTCTACTGTAACTCTGCCAAATCTGATCAGATCAGGCTGCTCTTCAGCTGCAGCACCACTGAAGAGGTGTATCTACTGTTCACTTCATGACATGTTCCTGACAACAAGAGGAAAGATCTGTGGTGCAGCTGTCCCACCATTGCTTTCATCCCATTCCTCCCATAACGTACAGTCAGCTGGTCATTTAATCGGTCCATCACTTTGGTCCAGACTAAAATATCTCAACAACTTTTGGAGTGATTGCCATGAAACTTGGTACAGACATTCACGGTCTGCTGAGGATGGATCCTAATGACTTTGGTGAGGCCCTGACACGGCGAGTTTAATGTTTTCATTTATCCAGTGAAACATCTCAACTTACTCGACAGACTGGCATAAAAGTTGGTGCAGACATACAGTAAAGGGTTCCCAACGGTATTATTATGGTTCCCACTGCTTTTTTGGCAATACCAACAGTACTGTCTTTGAATGGCTTGCCCTTTGATTGGGTTGGTTAGATTCAGGCATGAAGACTGAGACTGCATATAGGAATATCAGAGTAAGCTGATCAGAGGCAGAGTAGGGTGCGACATCCCAAGAAAAACAAAGTGATCCATAAGAACACTTTCCAAACAATGAGTGATATGACTTTTGGTGATTCCCTGACTTTTCAGCCAGTGCTATTGCTAGCAGGACTGCACAATATGGTGAAGAAAAATCATATTTCAAATATTTTGGCAGATATTGCGTTTGTGATCTGATTCATGATTAATGAGTGATCATTTTCACACCACAATGTTTTATTTTTGCTGGGAAAATACTATTAAAATCATAATTATTTGTTTGGACTGAACCAAACAAATAGGTACTCTTATATCCGAGAGAACAATTTGTAACGATTCATAGGCCGGGGCATCTCTGCAGCACTTCAGTACTTCATTATAATGTTGTTTGTTTCACACATTTTTCCTTCCTCTCAGAAAAATGCAGCTTCATTTGGATATTGCACTTGGCCATATTGCCATTTCAATAATATTTTAATTAATTGCGCCGCCCTTAAAATTTCACTTTTTCTAATTGCTGAAGTGGATGACCAAATACCTGCAGAACTAAAACTTTACTGATAATCAACACATTTTAGCATGCTAACAGGTGAAATTAAGATGGTGAACACGGTAAACGTGATGCCTATGTAGCATCAGCATATTAGCATTTGGGTGCAGCCTCGCAGAGCTGTTAGCACGTCTGCAGACTCTTTAGCGTTGTTTAAATTAATGCCACAGCTGTAAGTGCGGCTCTCTGTGACACTGTGCGAAGCAGTGCGGGTGCAAACAGTTTACTGCAGAGTTTACTTTGTTGTATGTTTGAGTTTAGTTTGTTTAGGTTCACACTGCTCAAGTTCGAGGAGGTCTGACCTCCTGGAAGTCATTAGAGACGAACTGCTGCCTTCACTAACATATTGCATCATGTTGAGAAATGTGTGTTCGGCAGCTGAGTGCTTTTCAAGAATTTAAAGCACCTGTGCTTTTGCTGTTTGTCTTTCACGTGTGAAGTTCAGAGCATCTTTCTGTTTTTGTGAGCGACCTCTTTCAACAATCAACAAATGCCATGATATAGATTCAACGCCATAAATGCTGCGAATGTGATCGGCAGCTGCGTCCATTTCTATATATGCTTACATAGCTGTTACACTGGAGGATGAGACTTGCTGTTACTCTGAAGTGCTTTTGTAATCAGCAGCCAATGAAAACCTTCTGTACATAAAACGATTCTCGTGTGGGTTTTTTCCGCTCTGCAGGACGACCAGCAGACAAACCGCTGTTATTCAGCAACGCCCCATACATCAACACGTTGCTCAACGGGCCGTCGGCAGCAGCTCAGGCACCCTGGTGGTACAGAGAATAGACTGTTCGACACAATCTGCATTCCTGACCTTCTCCCTGAGCTCTTCCTCTCCTCTCTCCACTCCCTCGACTTTTTATCACGTTCTCTCAGCCTTCTGCATCTGGTTTTCTGCTCTCTCTCTCTCTCTCTCTCTCTCTCTCTCTCTCTCTCTCTCTCAGCGTTTCTAACAGACGGTCTATGGACTTTATTGCTCTATAACAACATCACCCCACGTCCTGCTTTATCCTCATTACTAAGGCTGCTACATGTGGAGGACTTTGACACTTGAAAATAAAAATATGTAGTTTTGAGGCACTTGCAGACATCTGATTCTGTCATTTTTCTTAGGAGGAAAGTATCCACAAAATATAGAATATATATACGAAATATCAGTACATGAAGCACATCTTTTAATACAGTCAGTACAATGACAGTGTTTTCCATTTCACACAACATTAAGAAGCGCACTTCAGTAACCTCAAGTTTTCCTTTAATCATTTTTTCTCTCCCTCTCCCTCTCTCTCTCTCATTCTACGGCTGATAGTGTTATGAAACTGTGTCTGGAATATTAATTGATGTTTGCATTTTTCCAAACACAACATCTTGGCTGCCTCTGTGGTGTATTAACCAAACTGCAACACATGCACACATGATAAACTGTTGTTTGATGCAGAGATTCAGTACGTGAGCTGCAAGAAACCTCCCTCGAAGCAGGATATTTTAAGATCCGGTACTTGAAGAATATTATTTTACAGGAGTTAAATTTATGACGAATTAAGATGGTTGCATAAATTTTCATTGATTATCTGTATAGCGCATATCAAACAAAAACATGATTGGATTGCTGTTTTTCTAAATGCTTAATCATATTAAACAAAATCATTTTTGCGGGATCAAATGATTGTCATTATAATCTCTGAAAAATCTGTCACATCATCTCTGATTATAACCAGCAATCAGCTGACTTTGTCAAGTCAAGTTGAGTCAAATTTTATTTAAACATCCCAAAATCACAAATTGCTGTCTTGTCTCAGGGGGCTTGACAATCTGTTGCAGGAGCTTTAGTCCCATAAAATCAACAGCGACGCAACAAATGATCTTGTGTGTATCGCTTCTGTTTACCTGCGTGAAATAACACTCAACCGACTTCATCATTTGTCTCAGAAGCCCGAAATATCTGCGCCAAACACAGATTAAACCGTGCAAAAACAAAAGAGGCAAAGGTTGAGCTTCTGAAATAACAACACCCGTCTTGTTATTTAAAAAGAAAAACAGAACTGTATATCAGAGGCATTAAATGGTATCACTTTTGTTGATACAAAATCTCATTCCTCCTCGCGACCTTTAAATGAATGCGTACATTTTTTGGAGAGATAATCTTGTTTGTCAACTCAACGCTCATCAGGCAGAGACATCAGGCAGCTCGTGTTATCTCAACAGAGATATTATTAGAACATGTAGAAGCTTTAAATGTACTGAATCTATCTGCGGAGCTGTGGAGGAGGCTGTAATATCTTCACAGGAAGTGAACACTGTGGGCAGTACAAGACTGTGTGTATCTCATGTATATCATCTCTCATCTCTCCTGTAAGCAAACAAAGATTTTACAGGCTGGTTTTTTTTTTCATTTGTAAAGCAAAGAAAGCTTCCAAACAGTCTCCTTTGCTAAATTTGTGTTTACTGAAAGAAAAATTCTGTTCTGTTCTGTTGTGCTGCCGTCTGACAAGTGATACAGAAGTATTCGCTACCACACCGTCACACCTCATGAAAGCTACTTTTCTCAGGCAGTTATCTTCATCCTCAGCACTCCACCGTTTTATTTTTCACAACTTATTATTTATTCACCAATTTATTGTATACAATTTTTGTTTTTGTGAGTAACATAAAGTGGACTACAATTAGCATCTCGCCATACAAATCAGTGTTGTAAATAAACCTTGTAAAAAACAAACAAAAAAACAATGAAACAATGAGAACACAAAACAGACGTGTTAGTTTCTTACTTCTGTTTTCTGTTACGTTCCACTCTGTGTGTTGCTGTGCTCTCCTGTGCCCAGGTACTGCCCCTCCTCCTCCTTGTAGCTGCAGTGATTGGCTGCAGCTGCAGTCAGTCTGCAATCAGGGCCTGGTGGTTAAAAGCAGGGAGTCTGCAGCTGAAAAGGGCCAGTAGGTCATTCAGCAGACTGATGTCTGCGTGTCTGCAGTCTAGTTCTGCGGGGGCAGGCTTGACTCCTTGCTGTCTGTTGTGTGTCATGTGGTTTGCTAGCTTCTCCAGTTAGCAAGGACACTTGTTGGTGCCTCATGTGCTTTGTAAGCTTCCCTGGCTTGCAAAGACACGTGTTGTCTTTTGTGTGTTATGTCGTTTGATTTGGTAGATTTAGTTCAGCTTTTATGTTTGCATTAACTTGATCACATCACTTTTGATCACTTTTGATGATTGTTACACTCCTCATCCACTAGCGCAAACTTGGGGGTCGTAACATTTTCCCATAAGCAATCAGTAGTGACACAGTTGATTTACAACCTGTATCAATCCATGCTTGTTGCTATTTCTGTGTCAGTGTTTCTATAGCTTTTTTCAGTGCGTCTAGTGGTCAAAAACTCAGAAGTTAGCTGTCAGGCCTTTCTGCCAGAAAGTCATTACGAAGTCAGGTGACAAATACAAACAAAGTCCCTGTTAGGAGCAGGTTACGGTGGATGACTGGGTCAAACACAGGACTTTCATCCAGGAGACTTGGGTTTGTGTAAAGCACCTTCAGGGTGTTAAGCTACTCGGTCAGGTTTAGGAAAAGGTTGGGTGTCGTTAACTTTCTGACAGAAGAGCTTGTTGCCAGTAAGGCTAACTTCTTCTATGTGCATCTTTAATGTTGGTGTGTTAACTAGTATTTTCATATTTTCTTGTTGATACGGTAGTTTCCTTCACCACGAGCATCACCTAAATGCTTAACAGCCTTTTTGTAGTGTGTAGTAGTGAGATTAGCCCTCTTTATTCTTTCCCTGCCACCTTTTTCCCCTTTTTTTTAAGCTGCCAGCCAGCACCAGCATTTTTGACAAAAATTCACAAATGTTTCAACACCCACAGAATATTCAGTTCTATGAATA
>JAJHUR010099734.1:0-12037 GCA_027495735.1 Lutjanus campechanus | reverse complement strand
GCGGACACTTGGATTACACCACACAAGCAGGATGGAGACATTTTGTGTTTGTTTTGTGTGCTATTTTTAACGTTTTATCCGTGGTCACCATTCACTGCCATTGTACTGGACGAGGCTGCTACCCTGTTTCTCCTAAAACTCCAGGATTGTTTTGTGAACTGAAGACCTTCACCCATCATCACATCAGCATAGTGGTGAGTACATACTGAGTGGGTTATTCTCACAAAGTGGAGTATCGCTTTAAACAATGTTTTCTGATGGAAATCTGGGAAACAACTTTAAAAGGCCAACATTTTTTAATTAAAAAATCCATTTTAGAACAAGGATAATAGCAGTATTGTTTTGCTTTTAACACATTTTAAAATTGTTTTAAAGGGTACCAAAGTAACCAAAGCCTTAAGGGCACCAAATTAGAAGTGAATATGGGGTGTCATTCCTCACAGGGGCACCATAATATGTACGGTAAATACATAAATCAGAAATAGAGTGACTGCACTCAACTTTGGCTGTCAGAATCATATTTATAGTAAGTAATAGACTTCAACTTGCATTTAATTCATCTCCAGGCAACATCCTTAGAAAAGGGGAAATCATAGCCAATCAATTCAGTTTCAGTAACTGTCCCACTGTCACACAAACCATATATTCAGATTCTTTATAAATGACAGATGTATTCAACCACTAACCATGCATACACACACTAACAACTCCTAAACATAGAAATAAATGGATAAATGGATAAATAAATTCAGGAGACCACTAACTAACTGCAGGAAAACCTGTGAAATTCACTCTATGCATCGTTCAGCAGCTGAGAAAGTGTTTGGAAGGAAAATACATGTAGGCACTCAATATTGTTTTGTTACTGATGGAAGATCTTACTTAATCAACCCCCGATCACAAGAAAAGCAGCCTAAAGTTTGACTTGGTGTTTCAGTTGGCCAGTGGAGAAGCTGCTCTGGAGGGGGAGGGGAGCCGCACCACGGATCCTCTCGTGGGATGCTCTCAGGCATTCTTGGATACGCTCGGTCCCAAATGGCAGCTTGACCAGCTGATCTCACTGTCTCAGCAAGCAGAAGGCTGATAGCATCTCTGCTCCACTTGGAGTGAGATGGAGACGCAGTGGCGGTGTATGCCAGAGTTTGTTACAGTTACAGGACTTTTCTAACTTTTGTAGTCTTGGTTTCAGACTGACTGGAGCAGGTTTCTCTCAAGAGGTTCTTTTCTTCCTAAGGCGGCTGGATGCGAGGGTGTACAGACAAGGTCAAACTGAACTGGCCGGGCAGCTAATTCATAGGGCTGCAGTGTCCCGTGTTATTAAGTTTTTAGAAAGAAAATATAGAAAAGAAAGAATGAGGTTTGCGATGTCTAATTTCCAGTGTTCGCAAGAAGTGTGACATCTCAGCTGCTGGAGGGCACCTCACATATCTTATGATATAGATCCATGGACCCTTGCCCACATGAGATTATCCTTTCATTGTATTTGATAGATAGTGTTACACAGGCTCATAGCTGGCATATGTTTCGACATGTTATAATGTCATATGACATAAGTATAAAATCACTACAATGCATCTATATTTACATATATTTACATTTGTATATGGGTACAATTATCATGTTAGAGGCAGACTTGGCTTTTCAACTTGCATTCTGCCTCATTGCAAGCTGTGATCAATTGGTTATTAACATTCATCCTGTTTGCAAAGGTGGGAAATAACAACTTTTTACTTTTACTCTTTGTTTACATTGAAGGGGAATTACTGATTATTATTATTTTGCATTGTAGTGCCGATGGAACCTACATGGATGAGACAATAACACACAGAAAAGATGATTCCTTGATGTATCCATCAGTGCAGCACGTAACAAGATGAAAACAAGGTAACAAGAAAACAATGATGTAGACAAAAATGAGGTAAAAATAAAAAGTGACAAGATAAAAATTATGAAATAAATAATAAAAATAAAAATAGGCAAAAAACGATGAAAACATGGTAAAAGACATAATAATCTGAAAATCTGAAAAAAACACGGTTAAAGGACATAACGGTGCAAAAATGTCAAAAGATGTAACAAGATCAAAACAAGGTAAAAACATCAGACAAAAAGGAGTTAAGACATGTAACAAGACAAAAACAATGTAAAGGACCTAACGTGATGAAAATAATATGAAAGACATAAAACAAAAATGACAAAACAACAATGTAATAAGACAAAATGTAACAAGACAAAAATGACATTAAATACGAAACAAGATGAAACAGAAAGAGAGGGAGACTCAACTGAGGACACGGACATTCAGTCAGCTTTGCGCAGAAACAGTCAGTAGAAATGTCCCTCTTTTGACTTTTATACTTTGAGTACATTTCAGAATCTGTACTTTTTCCACTTTTACTGCAGTAAAGAAGTTGAATCAGTATTTCTACTGATTTTCTTGCACAAGTATCTGTGCTTCTACTTGACTAAAGAATGTGTGAACTTTAGCACCTCTGCCTGTTTGTATCTATTAAATAAGACAACACATCCCATAAGGCAATTTCACTGATATAGTTCTAAATAACAACAGAAGATAATCTTTACAATATTATTTACAGAGATACAATGGTTCCCACCAAGAACAAGCAGTAAGGCGACAATGGCAAGGAAAAAGCTCCTTTTTGCACTATACCGTCAGTTCCTCTGTTCTCTGTGTCCCAAAAGTGTCCCTGGATTCGCAGCCCTTCACCGATTCCAAAGCAGATCATGGGTCATGGAATCCTGGTCCTTAACGGGGCAAGGTTGGTGCCACACAAGACAGGTGATAAATGAATAAACTGGCACCAACTGGTGCTCAACATTTCGTTGTTCATCCTCCATGAGTCCTGAAAGCTTGTTTCTTGACTCAGAGGTCAGAGGGTTTAGAAATACATGTTTTAAATGTGTTTTAAACCTGTAACATATATGATCAAAACCGCGCAGATTGGACCTTTAGTTGAGACACAAATTAAACTTATGACTACTCCCTTGTATCATTAAACGCTTATAAAGAGTCTACACCCACTGATGGATTTGCCACAGTCAGGAAATCCTGTCAGTCCTGCTGCAGATCAGCTTTACCTCCTGCAAATCAACAGCTCCCACTGTTTGCAAAACCCCATTAAAAACAGCTTGTCAAGACAAACTGCTGCATTGACTGATGTAATGCATCATTTTAAATGAGACCACAATGATAATTTTTCCTACCATGACTTTACTACACACCTAATTGCAGCTTTTAATGGAAATATTGTAACTTTTTATTTGCAAAGCACCACATGGATCCAGAAAGTAACTAAGTTGTGTATCTAATCATTCATTCATCTGATGAACGAGACCGAGAGAGCGAGTTGTGTGGTGGTGTCCATCAAGAAACTCGCTATTTTTGATCCAACAGCAAAGCTTGTTGTGTATCAGATCATATTAGTAACACAACTAAGAGTCTACAGCCATGCTAGCAGCTCTGTGAGGCTTTACTTAAACTTACATGGAGTTTTTAACCGGTTATGAAACAGTCTCAAGTTGATACTAATGCTTCTGTATGACCTACTTGAGCAGACAGAACCATCAGTGAAAGGATTGGCTATTTCTATATAACTATTCTTAATGCCTGCCACCGGGTCAGATTCTCCGTGAAATCAGATGAAATGATTTACGGCATGCAGACCAGAAGTGTCTGTGTTTAAAGTTATTTTTTCAAGTTATTTTTGAAGATGTATTTTGTGATTACGGCAGTGGAAACTCTATCGTTTTTGTCCACAGGGGGCCTCCAAAATCAACACAATATGGTGCTGTGAGCTATATGCTAACGACAGTGTGCATGTTCAGCATGTTCACACAGGCAATGCTGGCGTGCTGATGTAGCAGATATGTTTACCATGTTCACCATCTTAGTTTGATAAGTAAGCATGCTAACATTTGCTAATTAGCACTTATCACAAAGTAGGCTACAGTTGAGGCTAATGTGATTGTCTTTAGTTTTGCAGGTATTTGGCCATCAACCAAATTATTGAGCTAACTGCAGCTTTCACCTGATGATGACAGAAGAGGAACAATGAAAAGGGAACATGATGGGTTTCAACCCTCCTTCCAGTGTCTTTTCAGAAGAGATTAATACTTAAACCTTCTGCCATGTTTGGACCAGCCAGTCAGTCAGTCAGCCAGTCAGCCAGTCAGTCAGTCAGTCAGTCAGTCCCAATGAATCAAATATGGCAGCTTGTTCAGTGCCCCTGTGTTTTATGGCGTTGTAGGTACCTCTGCTCCATTGCTTCTGGAGGTGCTCCTCTAGCATTATTTTAATTTGCTGTTGAAGTGAGGTGATGAAGTACAGACAGCTAGAAATCTCCATATGGAGGAGGTGGGGTGTTTAGATGCTCAAAAACTACATATTCTGTAAAATGTATTTATTTTGACCTGATCTTTTACCAACATAGTTTTTGTTCCTTTATTTATTTAAAGCCTACCTTTATTGTTGCTAGGCTGTGGCTCAGTGGTAGAGTGGGTCGTCTTTCAATCGCAAGGTTGGTGGTTCAATTCCCAGATCCTCTGGTTTACATGTCGAAGTGTCCTTGGGCAAGACACTACATAAGAAACCAGCCTTGCATAACCCCGGCCCTTTGTTATTCATTGTTGCAGTAATGTTTTTGTCTTTCCTTTTCTTAAGTCTTGTTACATCATTTCCATCTTGTTACCTCGTTTTTGTCTTATGTCAGTTACGTCTTCTTACATGTATTTCATCTTGTCATGTAATTCTGGTCCTGTTAAGTGTTGTTATGTCATTTTCATCTTATTTCGTCTTTTACACTGTTTTTGTCTTGTTACACCTTGTGACATTTTTGTCTTGTTTACATTTTCATTTTCTTATATCTTGTTACGTAATTTTCATCTCGTTGTGTTGTTTCTGTCTTGTCTTCTATGTTGTTTGCGTCTTTTTACATTACAGTTTTGTTTCGTTTTTTTCTGTCTGTTTACGTCTTTTATGTTTTATGTTTTTGCCTTGCGTAATTTCCATCTTGTCAAATCATTTTGGTCTTGTCTTGTTACATTGTTTTTTTAATATCTTTCTTTGTCTTGTTGCATCTTTTACATTGTTTTATCTTGTGTTGTTTTTGTCTTGTCATGTCTTGTTACATTGTTTATGTCTGTTTTATCTTGTTACAGTGTTCTTGTCTGATGAATTTTACATCTTATTTATCTCATTTTCCATCCATCGTTTTCATCTTGTTATAGTCGTTCTGTTCTTGTTATGCCTTTAACATTGTTTTCATCTCATTGAGTCTGTTGTGTATGATACTGTATGCACTGGTGGACACGCATGAAATCGTATTTCCAATCTGTTCAGTCCTGATGTTGGAAAGGTGGCGTGCAATAATGCAAAATAAAAATAAAAAATAATTTCCCTGAAATACATTAAAACTAAAGTAACAAGCCTGTTTTGAAAATGTAGGGAACAGAATGTACAGATATTTGTGTTCAAATGTAGGGAGTAAAAGTAAAAATCTGTCAGAAAAATAAATTCTCCAGTAAGGTACAGAGATCTGAAACCTCTATTTAAGCACAGTAACAAATATTGTACTTAGTTACTGCCAACCTCTGTCTTTAACCATGAAGGTCTAAAGGTGGACAGAGAGAAAAGGTGCGTGCCCACTTTGTTCAAAGCCAAACAACATATCTCTGATAGCTGGAACGACACAGTTCCACAGATCTCTGATAAAATTCTGGTGGCACACACGGGGGCTCTGGATGTACTTTCAGAGCATAGAGCGCCAATTAGCATAACAATGACATCATTAATGGATCCTCAATCTGGCTGACTGCTTAATTAGGACCAGCAGAGGATAAGGGTGAGGACTAAATAAAGAGTCCCCTGTCCCTCGCTGGTATTGTCAATATAGAGCAGTCATTGGCGAACCAATCAAAGGTTCATCACATGGCACATTTAAAACAGTCCCTCACGCTGCCAGCCAAGGCCAACTGATGGCTCATTATCCTGCAGCTGAAAATTGCAGCCATCCTGAACAGAATTTCAATTATGCACTTCTTAAAACACTCACCGGATTAAAGATGTTACAAAAGGCCACTCACTGCAATCAGGCCGACTGATTAGCTTTTCATATAGAGGATGAAAGCTGTGCTTCTAAATGCATTGAATCCCTTTTCCGTGACTCACACGCGGCTCCTTTTGTGCTCTCGTCTACCTTTTCCACATTTCTTTCAAAGTGGTGAATTTCAATAATGGGGAGCAATACTAAAATAAAGTTCCTAGAAACAGCAGACGCAGGGGGAAGTTAAATCTTCACCTGGTGATATCTTTAACTGTGTACAGTGTACAGTACGGCTGCTTTCATGTGAGGGAGACAAAGCGGACAAAAGTCCTCCTACAAAGCTGAGGGACCTAAACACAGCAGCAAACTAAATGATTGTTACTGTAGATTTGTATTTGTGCATCACAGTTGTCTCTGGCCTCAGAATTAATAACTTATGATCAGGCCATAATATGCTTTTATTGTGCAGTATACCCCATGTACAGATGTTACAGATGTTATTGTTAGTTTGAGCAGAGGGCATCAGCTGTTTGCATGCTTCACAATGATTGGCTCATTTACAGCTGTGTGGCTGCACTGTTGAAAATAAAATAAAGGTGCTAACATAGAACCATAAAGGGTTCTTTGGGATCTCACCATAGGAGAACCTTTTGTTGGTTCCTGGTAAAACCTTTTATAAAGGTTCCACACTCGAGGGATTCTGACGAGAACCTGTTTATATTCCGAGCTAGAACACGCTAATGTGGTTCTACCAAGAAGCTTTTTTTATTCCAAGAGTTTTATCTAGAACCCAACAAGTATGTTCAACCAAGAACACTTTTATATTCAAAGGGATTTTATCTACAACACACCCAGGGGGTTCTACTGGGAACCTTTTTTGATATTTCAAGGATTTCATTTAGAACCTACCCAGGAGTTCTAGAGACCTTTTTTTAATCCAAGGGTTTTATCTAGAACTCACCAAGGGGGCTCAACTGAAAACTTCTTTTATGTACATTATTGTACAAAGAACCCTTGATGAAACAGTTCTTCAAGAATCTCAACAATCCTTGAAGAACCCTTTCTTCAAACAAGGGTTCTTCAGATGCAAATGGTAGAACTGGGTCCACTGGGTAGAACCTCTTCAGGAAGAACCCTTTTGGAACCTTTATTTCTAAGAGTTTGGTATACCAACACATTCTCACTCCCAACTTGTCAAACACAGATGTTTTGTCCCTTGGCGACTCACACAGATGTGCGCACTCCCTGCTAGCAGCTGTATGAGATGCATCAGGCTTTCAGGAGGCTGCAGTTTATGTCCAGTGTGAAACCAAAACATTATTAAAGGTCTTAAGGTATACAACGTTACTTGCATCATGTGATGTATGTAATGTAACATAGTAAATGATAAATGATTTGCATTCACACAGTACTTATCTAGTCTATCCACACAAATTTACAACTACAAGGCCAATGACACAAAGCAGCTTTGCTGTCTTACACTAGCACAGTTGTCATTTCTGCCATGTTTGCAAGATAGGAAATAAACTTGCACCTAGTCCAGTGTGCCCATGGGTGGGAGGTCTAAAAATTTAAGACATTGCCAGGTGTGTTAAGTATCTTGTGCACGCCTCATTGTAGTCAAAACCTGTTGCGCCACAGACCAGCTAAAACCTACAGTCTGTGGCACAGTAGGTCCATCTGCACAAGATAGCAAATGTTTCCTCCCGGTAAATCTGCTGTTCTGCTAAAAGTTCTTGTGCTCACAGTGATGAGAGGGCAGAACGGGGCAGGATATCCCTGCAACCCTGCCACAAGATGGCAAAGGTGGATTTGGACTTGAATAAATTAAAATCCTTGCCCCTTGAGCTGCGAACCATGCACTTCACATCGCTGTAAGACAGGGCCTACAGACATCACACAGCACAATCACTCACACATTAACACATAGATGGAACAGGCCTTGGGAGCAATTTGGGGTTCAGCATCCTGCCCAAGGACATTTCGACATGCTGACTGGAGGAAGTGGGGATCAAACCACCAATCTTCCAATTGCTGGATGAACCGTTCTACCTCCTGAACCCTGTAACCCCAAACATGGTCTTATCCTCAATCTACTAAAGTAGTTCTCATGTCTAAACCTGAGCAAACAGCAACCGTTTCACAACTTGATGTGTTTTGGGCATCGTCTCATACAGCAGGATAAGATGTCAAGAGGCAGGGACAAAACATCAGTATGTGATGAGCTGGGATGATAACATGTTGGTACACTATGCAACTTTTATAGATTCAGAGTGCTCCTTCAGCCTAACCCGAACATAAATGCTCAATAACTTGACATAAATGTTTCTGACTGAACCTGAGCAACGGCGTTTAGATTTTTCATCAGATTTTCCATTTGACAGAGTTGATGTCTACATTAAATCAAAGATTTCATCACTAGGTGGTTTGCCTGTTACAAGGTTTGATAGCTAAGAGTTTCATCTTAGTATACGTATTTTCAGGCATGATTTTTATTCTGATTATCTTTAAGGTTTTATTGTTAGTATTAAGGGGATACAAAAACAAATATTTCATTACTCAGTTATGTCTTCTGTCCCAGATTTGCTCCTTCTCCTTCACTTCCTGTACCTCACACTCCGTCAGACGTGTTCTTACTTAAAAATATGGACAGGAAATGTTTTCTAGCAGGAGTGTATTGCTGCCATTCTGTGTGTGTGCTCACTGTGACTAATCTGCACCACTGCAGGCTTTATGTTATCTTTCCAGCCAACGTGTCCACAGGGGACTTACATGGGGCAGTGATGGGCTGCCATTTGGGTCCTGTTTGGTCATTGGGGTGCTATTTGGCTGCTCAAATGTCCAACCCATAAAAATAAGTACAGCTCCTCATATATCCCCTGTGTCTGCACAGGGCCGCAAGTATGGAGCCTCAAATTGAATCGATCGTGTTATAAAATATATAAAATATAAAAACAAAAATGCCCATTGTTTTAAAAAGCCCCTTTTCGAACATCTGCCTTTATTTCATAACAGCAGTTACTCCATAAAACACTTCCTAGACGCTTTTTTATTTCATATTGTCACATTTTGGAATGTCACTTTTTATTTCATATCACTTTTCATGACACTTTTCAGCACAGCGGCGTTGTCGCCTCCTTCGGAGCTGTCAGCCAATCATACACGACTGCTTCTTCAGAGCAGCAGCAATATGATTCTGACTCACACACACACAGAAAATCACATCTCATTTTATTTATTCATCTTGACAACAGAACTTACTCAGTTTAACAGTATCATATATGTTACCTACCTTGATAAACTTTGTTAAACTAAATCAATAAAAGTAGTTGTTAGTTTCTGTGTCTGTGTACTTTTTTTTATTTGCAGCAGCAGATTATTTATTCTGAATTATCTTGGCATTATTGTTGCTCTCACTAGACTAGAAGAGGTCAGATGCTGATCCCTCGCCAGGCAACAGATGGTGAAGCACCTGCTGCAATGACACCACTACTGCCAGATGCAGCCAGCAGAGATTTGTTAAGTTTGTTTTTGTGCAGTATGGTGTGAGTTTTGTGAGTTGCATAGAATAGTGTAATGGTATTGCAACTGAGAATCCAGGGTTCACCTGACTGTATAAACAGGACTGTAAGTCCAAACTTCTTCATTTAAACAGTTTGATTTAGAGCATTTTGTTTTGTATTTAGAATTTTTGTTTGTTTTTTGTTTTTTGTTTTTTTAGAACATTTTGTTTTTTACTTAGGACATTTTATTGTTTATTAATTACAATGCAAACCAACAGGTGGCTTTGCAACAATATAACAGACATAGAATTTTACATTTTTGTAGAAATTCACAAAAGGTGTCATTCTAAATAACTGACAGTTGATGTCGTCCATCCACAGGTCAGAGTCTTCATGTCCCAGTGGAAGTTGTGGTTAGTGAGAAGGTTCATGTTTTGGCACAGAGCTGATTAGATCCCACCCAACTAAATTAACTCTATTCAGTTTCTCACCTTTATAACAAACCATTTTTTTGATAATCTGCTCAGAATGAGGTGAGTTACAGCTGATTTTGTTGTGAAGTCTGAATCTCTTCACCTCATATCTGCCTACATATTGGGTATGGACTTAATCAGCAGATTTTCTGGTTTAAGATGAATCAAAGTATCCAATCACAAGAGGTCCTTGAGAACAGAGTCATAAATGTGCACAGAAAATATGAGACTGATGTGTCCAGTTGTGTGTCACATTTGCAGCGTACAGGACAATGATCTCCAGATTTACACCATGTGATAATAGAATTATGTTGTTATGGAAAGATGAAATGACATTTCATAATAATGAGCTCAGTTTTAATAATTTTGGGGGCTTAAACTGAGTGGTGAGTACTTCTTAATGTTATTCACTGATGATGTTATTTTGTGGCTTCTGCTTACAACTTCAAATTGAACTCTGGCTTTAATCACCATTTGGAATTCTGTGTAATATCTTTTGTGCTTTAATGGTACAAATGGAGAAATTCATTGGCTATTTTAAATCTGAGAATAGAGGACATGTCAAAACTGAGGAAAAGACACAATTTAGATCATGGATTGTGATTTGCAATTAAATAGATAGAAATATTAATTTTTTGGCCAGATCACACAACCCTATTTCATGCCTTACTCCTTAAATGATGACAAATGATGAAATACCATGGAAATCATTCCACTGGTGCAAATAATACTGAATCATTTGGGGAAAATATCTAATTGAATTTTGTGATTTAAAGTCTGTAAAAAATAAAAAATAAAAACTTGATTTGCTCCATGTATTAAAACATTTAGTCAGTGGAATTTTTAAAGAATGACTTTTTAAAAATGTCAAATAATGATGACATTTAGATCAGCATTATATTAGCATTTTTCAAGATTCAAGATGTTTATGTGTGAAAAACTTTGGCCAAAATGCTCCAATGCTCCAGTGCTCCAAGAACCAAGAAGTAGAAGGCATACTTTACTAATCCCTGAGGGGAAATTACATTCTTGTCACTTATAATTGTAATTTTTGTACATACATACAGAGGCCCGAAATACACACAAACAGGACCAGTAGACATGCATCTGAGAGAGGAGTCAGAGCGAGTGGGCTGCACACAGACATATTGTCAGGCACCCCAAGCAGTTAGGCGTTCAGTGACTTGCACCTCAGCAGTGCCCTGGAGGTGAACTGGCACCTCTCCAGCTACCAGTCCACACTCCGTACTTTGGTCCGTGAGGGACTTGAACTGGTGACCCTTCAGTTCCCAAGCCAAGTCCTCACAGACTGAGCTACTGCCCCGTGTTGTTAGCGTATAGCACCATGTTGTGTTGATTTTGGAGGCCCCCTGTGGACAAAAACAGTGTTTCACAAAATATGTCTTCAAAGGTAAAATTATCTAAAGAAAAAACGTTAACAGATCAACATAAAACCAGCCTAAGGACATAAAAATGATCCTTAATAACACCTCAAACTAACATGAAGGGTAGTTTTCTTAATAATTTTGGGCTTCATTTATATATTTTACACAATTTATTCATATGATAATAATGTCTTTTTAATACTGAACACTTTGTAATTCCGTACAGTTATGTGATAATAAGTTAGAAACCTATGAATTATGGGGTGCCTCTATAGCTCAGCTGATAGAACGTGCTGTATACTGAGGCTGTCGGTCCTCTGCAGCAGCCGCCGGTTCGACTCCCGCCTGTGGCCAGTTTCCTGCGTGTCATCCCTTCTGTCTCTCTACCCTCCTTCCTGTTGTATCTTCAGCTGTCACTATCACAATAAAGGCAAAAGCCCCCCAAAAAATAATCTTTAAAAAAAAATAAATCTATGAATATCATTTAATCTTTAAGTTTAGAGAACAGTTTATACATTCACTCCAGGATTGGTGCAGGCTATGGAATAATAACATCTTTCCAACATCAGAATGCATGCTGGGATCCATCAGGTTTTGGTTCTTCATCTCGAGGC
>JAJHUR010099733.1:15711-36267 GCA_027495735.1 Lutjanus campechanus | reverse complement strand
CAGAACTGAATTAAAAAAGAAATACAAAGAGTTAGATAGCATCCGTACGGAGGAAGTGGAAATGTTGAAACTACTTCAAACTTTTAGCATATAGACTTAAAGAGAGCAATACGGCCCGTATTACTAATCTGAAAACAGGAAGTAGGTTAGAAATAGTAACAGAAAAGAACAAAACAGCTGAAGAATTTGCAAATTATTATGAAAGACTTTATAAGGATGAAGTGAGCAACACTGATCTGAAACAAATCAATTTAAAACCGATATCAGGGCAGAGAAAAGATGAATTAAAGACATGACAGTGATGGAGATATAAATGATTAAAACACCAGGAGATGATTGATTCACCAATGAATTCTAATTAAAATACCTTCACTTTTACCAGCTTATAACTTTACATTACAATCTATAACTATCTATAATAACTGTGCTCCTCATACAGGCCAATATCATTATTCAACACTGATCATAAAATAATAACGTCAATCATAGCTAGCAGACTAAAAGCCATTGTGCCTGAGATTATCGATAAATGATCAATATGGTTTTACACCAGGTAGGTTGTTGTCGGATAATATCAGACGGACTTTAGATATAATTGATTATGAACAAACCAATGACATAAACCTCTGAGTGCTGTGGCCATTCATGTTTGAGATTGTAAGAAGTTTTGGATTCCATGAAAAATTTATTAAGTGGCTTCAAGAAATTTATAAAATGTATAAAAATCCAGTTTCAAGAGTAAAATTCAATGTCACACTGAGAAAATCTCTAAATACATAAAGAGAGAAGACAGGCAGTTATAACTGAGTATTAAAAACATATTACATATTAGTCTACATACTACGACATGTTGTACTTTTTACTTCTGACAGCTGTTTTTATTGATTACTGTTTAAAAATGTTTTTTTTCCACATTATGAATGAGTAGAGATCAATACATGTATTGATTGTTGTTTCTCTGTGTTTTGTGCTCAGATGCAGCAGAAGAGGAACAAACTGCAGCAGTGAGTCTCTCATTTACTTCATATATCACAGTTTTTATATTGATCTTTATATTGATCTGTAACTATTGATTGAATCATATGGAAGCTTTGGGAAGCTCGGCTACTGTGAGGCGTTTAGGGACCACTCAAAAACACTGTTTATTCGCAGCATCACAGATGATATTTTATTTCCTTATATTTGCTTTTTTATTTGAACAGCAGAAGAAATTATTTCCAGTTTTTAACAAACGTTCAGCTGATATTTTTCTACATGTGTGATTCTTCTTGCTGCCTGTGACCTCCAGCTGATTTCATGATTTTTATTTATGTATTTATTTGCTCTGATTATTCTGATTTTGAACAGCAGCCTTATGTTGTTGTTATGTAGTGTCTATGAAATGTTATTAACAGTATTAACTGTCGTAGTAACGCTGCTCCTGCTGCACACTTCCATGTGTCCACGTGACGTGTTTTAGAAGAAAAATGAAAATAGAAGAATAGAACCAGAAGATAATTTTCCCCTGAAAGTCAAACCCTGTTTATAACAGACTGTTATAACATCTTCAACATGCTGCCTTTATAAACATGCAGACATTAATGTCTGTGCACCAGCCGAAACACAAAACCTGCAGTTTAATTACAGTCTGAAATGTTCATTTAAACAAAATAAAGTGAGCAGATAAACTTTATTGATCATTTGAGTATTTATAAAATAAAGATAATATGGAAAAATTATATATAAAAGAGTCAAAACTATACAGTCCAGAGTATAAACACTCGTACAGAAACATGTAGATGATCACTGCACACGTGATGTAGTGTCAAATTATAATTAACAGAAACATAACGTAGATAGTGTTGCTTTGTGAAGGCAGAAAACTAGCAGCAATAAATGTTAAATATTGAATATTGATCAACACAAGTGCAGATTTCTTCTTCTTCTTCTTCTTCTTCTTCTTCTTCTTCTTCTTCTTCTGCTTCTGCTTCTTCTTCTTCTTCTTCTTCTTCCTGTGCTGTAACTCTTCCTGACGGCTCGTGGAACCACATGATGGTGAAACTCAGACTGAACAAATCATTGATCAATAATCAATGATGAAACACTGAGACTGTTGGTTTACACAACAAAACACCGACACTCAGAGGAACTTTGGTTAGTAAATAATAGTAAATAATAAAATAAAATAATAGTCCCAAACTATTAACTGTTTATCTAAATGTTTATAGATGCTTTACAAATTATTATTATTATAAACATTTAACAAAGTATTCTAAACATCAGATGTAACTTTATAACATGTAAATAATGTTTATAAACTAGTTATTAACACTAACATGGTGTTATAAATATCTGCTCCTTCTCTCTAATTTCTTTAAATCATTTGTAATCATTAACAAATAATCAATATATTTTATAAAATATATTCTGAAAATGAACTTCATCAGAATGTAACTGTGATCGTCTCTTATCAGCTGTGATAGTTTCATATATAAGGTAATTATTTCATATTACACAAACTGATAAAACTATATTACTAATAATTATGAAACATTATTAATGAACATTGTTTATTTTAAAGTGAAATAACTGTTAACTAAAGTTGAATGAATTGTTTATTAATGATGGTTATTAAAGTGTCATCAGAACTCTCATTAAGTTTATTTTTATTAATTTAGTTTAAACGTCTTTATTTCAGAATCGATTTTATTTTTTAAACTGAAACACTGATCGTTCACATCTCGTCTTTTTTTAAACCTGGAGGTCATGTGACCATTTCAGTCTGCAGCAGCATCAACAAAAACTCATCTGATTATTAATTAATTAATCAGTTAATTTGTGTGTTTCTGTCAGCAGCCTGCAGAGGTCAAAGGTCACAGGACAGAGCGCTCTGTGATCATGTTACTAATAAATATGATACTTACAGGATAACTTCTGTATTTTTCAACCTGGACCCTATTTCCCATGTGTGTGTGTGTGTGTGATTGACAGGTACAACTTGTTTTAAAATTGGTTCAGTATTGATGAAGGCAGACCGGATCAGACCGGATCAGACCGGATCAGATCGCAGGATAGTTATTCTGATATTCAGGTAGTTATTCTTTAAGACTCAAAAAGTTTAAATTTATTTTTATTCCTGATGACACAGAAGAAGCAGATCCTGACTGTTGTATTTATCTTCATCATTTTCTTTGAGTTTGTTGATTCTTTGTTTAACTGGAGTTTTTGTTGTTTTTCAGGTGAATCTGAAACAAAGTTTGATGAACAAAAAGAAAAACAGCAGCAGCAGTTTATTCAGATACATTTGATTTATTTATCAAATCTTTATTTCTCTTCTTCTGCCCTGAGATCAAACATTTAAACAGACAGAAACTAAATTTAACAAAAGAATCAAAAGATCGATTCAAACTGACTGAGAAGTGAAGAAAGAAGAGCGCTGATACTGATACTGTGGATGAATACTGGTTACAGGCTGCTGTTACACACTGGTTTCTGTGGTTACAGGCTGGTTTCTCAGACTGGTTTCTGTGGTTACAGACTGGTTTCTCAGACTGGTTTCTGTGGTTACAGACTGGTGGTGTTGCTGGCGTCTATCTTCAGGTCTTTGGCGGTCAGTCCGGCGGTGACCGGGTGCATCTCTGCTCTGTGAGCCAGAAACACTGAGACGGCTTCGTCACGATACTTTTCAAAGTTAAACACCTCTCTGAGGAAGAAAAGAGCAACAAAGAAGTTAATCTGAGTCAAACATTTAGAAAAACTCACAAGTCAACTATTTATTTATTTATTTATTAGATCCCCATTAGCTGCTGAACTTAACAGCAGCTACTCTTCCTGGGGTCTCACCAATTTCATCAACTGAAAAAGCAGCAAACATTAAATACATTTACATTATTTCACATTCATACTCACACATACACATGACACAGACACCAGCTCAACACTTAAAACAAATAATACTGTTGCTCTACCTGCTGACAATTCATAACAAAAGCACTTTTAGGATCACTTGACAATACATTTTCTAAGTTACCATAACAGAAAAAGAAAGCAAATAGCTCAGTTTTACATCTCCAACCACATGTATAAAGCACAACATTTAAGCAGTAAACTAGATGAGTTATGGAAAAACAGACGGACCATGAATGCCTCAGACATTATTGGCCCACGGACTGTTATTCTATAAAGTCAGGTGGAATGATGAGTATATGATAGAGGACAAAAAGATGCAGGGATGAAATGAAGTGCAGAGGACTTTGAGGCGGGGTAAGAACCAAGCCAACACAGCGAGCAAAAGAGATGCTTCATCGTCATCACTGGATGTGGACCGATGATGATGATGATGCATAACAACATAACTCCTGCTGGGAATAGGTTTGTTAAAGTAGAGCTAGCTAACGCAAGTTTGACTGGAGCTAACGTTACTGCATAAGTTAGCATGTCTGCTAACTAGCTTACTAAGCTAGTTAGCAGACATGCTAACTTATGCAGCTTACATTAGAGCAGGTAAATACTCGTGAGACACTGAGCATCTCTCTTTTCTCAGAGCTACATAATCACCGTTTCAACATGGAGAGAAATGCAAAGCTCGACAGGCCTGTGGTACCTCAGTTACAGTTGCTAACTTATGATTGGACAGTTGCTGGTCACAGGAGGAGCTAGTGAAGGATCAATTAATGCTAGGCTGACATATGACACCTTGTTGATGTGCTTATGTGAGGTGTTCATGGTCCATTTGGTCTCCATAAACTGCATCATAAATGGACCTGTGGCTGAAGTGACAGTGTGACTACCTGAAGAGCGGTCTGGTGAACTTCATCCTGCCCTGCTCTGTTGCCATCTTCAGCGCCATGGGAACTGCCTCCTCCCACTTGGACCGAACACACAACCTGAGCCACCTGGAGGGAGAAGAGCCAATCATCAGGAGGCTCCCAAGAAGGAAGAGGAGGAGGAGCTTAAAATGAAAGACATGATGTGGGAATGTTACCTGAAGCGAATCTCTGAGTTCATGAAGGAGTTGAGACCATAAACCTCCTGCATCTTCTTCACGTGAGTCAGAGGAAGAGGATCCTGAAGGACAAACAAATGAAGTGTTGAAGTGAAGTGGACTGTGGTGAATTAAAATGGACCAGTGGACCGCATCGGTTTACCTCCTGCAGCAGGAGGGACAGGAACTCGATGAGCTGGTGGGATGACAGTGACTTCACATCGGACTCTTTAAAGCTGCTCAGGTCCTGCTCTTTAGCCTGGGGGGGCAGAGGAATGAGGTTTGACTCTGAACTTAAAGAACAATGAAAACAGGTCTGTGTGAGGTCCAGGTCTTACCTTGATCCACCTCTGGGCCAGAGCGATGCAGGCGTCAGCCAGCGTGGTGTCGTACCTGAAACATGGAACCAGATCAGAGCAAACAGGTTTAAAGAAGGACTGGTGGTTCTGATGGAGGTCTGACAAGATCCACTCACTGAGGTTTGACAGGAGGCATCCCAGGAGTGAACATCCAGGCGTTCCAGTCCACCTTGTTCAGAAGGTCCACCTGTGAGACACAGACACAGCTCAGAGTTACTTGCCAACCTGCTGCAGGATGTCAAGATCTACCAAAACCAGGACTACCAAAACCTGCCTGAGACGCTCTCTGAAAACTCTCTGCGTTCCTTTTAGTTCCCCAAAGCAAGCCCTGTGCTAATTTTACTTCCTGAACGCCCCTTCTAGCTCTAGAGTTCCATGTACTCATTTTAGTTCCTTAATGTGCTGCACTCATTTTGGTTCTCCAGGACATTTGTTTTTGTTTGTTTTTTAACTTTGTTCCCCAGCACTCCATGCTCATTAGTTCCCCAACGCTGCACGCCTGATTTCGTTCTCCAAGGCCATTCATTTGACTTCTTTTAGTTACACCCCACGCTCACTTTAGTTCCCTGAAGCCCCTCATTGTAACTCTCTGAACCAGGTGCTCATTATAGCTCCCCAACACTCATTTTACTTTCCCAATACAACAACATGAGTCTGAGGAACACAAGTTCCCTGAACGCCTCGCACTGTCATTCACATCAGCCCACAACCAACAGACCAGACAAGTGAGCCAACTTGTGGGACGAGCATGTCAGAATGTGTTAATTTTCTCTTGCAGAATTCACCATCATCTTTGAATCTGAGCTATCTGAGTGTCCCGGTGTGACTCACCTTGTCTTTGAAGTAGGTGAACAGGTAGGTCTTCCACTCGTCTGTGGTGACGCTGCTGTAGGCGAACAGCTGAATGTACGACTTCACAAAACCCATGAACACCTCTGCAGAAGACAAACCAGCAGGTGAATCAAGAGTTTGAGGGTCAGACAGTGTGATGATGTGTCCAGGTGTGTCCAGGTGTTACCTGGGCCTCCCATCAGCTCCTCCAGGTGGTACAGCAGAGCAAAGCCTTTCTCGTAAGGCACCGAGGAGAAGGCATCGTCGGGGTCGACGTCCTGCAGGCTGGGGACCAGGTTCGTCAGAGGGTTGTTGGCTCCAAACGTGTTCACCTGAGTGATGTCACAGACAGGTGATATATACACAAAATGCACAGATCAATCAACGTCAAATGTTTGAGACGGTTTCGCAACGTCAATATGAAAAATGTGCTGAGGTTCTGACCGAATCCTGCAGGTCCTTCCAGCCTCCCATGGCTTTAAACTGTCTGAACTGTTCACTCTCCAAACACCTGCCGATCATCCTCTCCAGGTAAACCGTGTGACCCTCGTTCAACCTGCAGACGACAGCAGAGAGCAGCTGAGGACCAACGCCGTCATCACGCAAACCATCAGTGTTCAGTTTATCTTCACAGATCATCTTTATTTATGAATTCAGCTTTAATTTTGTTACTTGTAAATGAAAACTGTTTTAAATTGATTTGATTTTCTTCTGAAGTTGTACCAATATCTGTTATCCATCAAACTCCGTTTGTTCTTAAGATTAAAATAATAAATAAGTTGTGTATTTATTCAGGAAGTTGTTTGTTTGTTCTGAACAGTGGTTGGATACTGTGGAGGAAATATACTGCATGAAAGAAATGACTCACTAAAGATTAGATGAAAAATGCTGCAGTTTTTTTGTGTGTTCAGATTTTTATCATTCATGTTGTTTTTGTTTTGTCTCTTCAGTGAAATGTTAACTGGAAAATGAATAAATGAAACGTTTGTTTGTTTACCAGAAGTGTTCCCAGGTCTTATTGGTCACCAGGTTACCGGTCCAGCTGTGGGAGATCTCATGAGCGATCACCTGACAGGAAGAACGTCACGAGTTAACACATATGAACACATGTGAACGTGAGAACATACCGTCTATGAACATATATAAACACTGAGCTTTGGGAAACTTAAGTATTTTAAACTCACATTGGACAGAGACTTGTCTCCAGCCTGTAGAGAGACAGACACAGTTAACAGCTGATCAACAATCACATGACCTGTGAGGACTCCATCAATAATTATTTGTGAGTTTATACTTGTTACAAGTTTCCTATAGTTGTAATAGTTAATGTAATGGTTTTCATGAGTTGCCATGATGACAGGTTGGGTTTATTATTATAATATATCACATGTCATTTAGAGATGCACCGATTCCAATTTTCTTGGCTGATTCTGCTGTGATCAGCGCTGTGGTGGGTGTGACATCACAGCCAGTGTGCTGCCACATGACGCGACCATCGTTCAGAGTATGTGAGCGAATATGACGGGCACAGAATCGGATATGTGGCGCTGACCGGTCCCCGTCGGCCAATCGGTGCATGTCATTATGTCACAACTACTTGACTCGTATATTAAAGGTCGATGTGTCATACTGATGTTTACAATCAACCATTTTATAACAATACATTATTTTTATTTATGTATTGCAGATGAATTGTGAAACAAGCTTCTATCAATAAACAAATATGTGACACTGAGCTATAAACAATAAAAATAAATAAAATGTGTATGTATGTTTGTATGTACTGTATATGTGAATATATACCAGCAGTGTTGGAGTAGCGAAGGTCAGGCAGGGGTTCTCCATCCCTCCATAGGGGAACGATGGAGGAAGAACCAGGATGTCGTACTGACCCCAAACATACGGTCCTGCCAGGTCCTCAGCTGTCTTCAACATGGTCTCCGTCTGTCAGACAGACAGACAGACACAGACACAGACAGACAGACAGACACACCAGAAATTAGACGTCACTGAGTCTGGACGATCAGAACTGTAAGACTCATTTCACTTTTTTAGAACCTTTGAAATAAAGAATCATGTGAAGACTCAGTATGTCTGTGTGTGTTTGTATCTGTGTGTGTTTGTATGTGTGTGTGTGTGTTTGTATCTGTGTGTGTGTGTCCAGTGTGTTTATGGTTTTTCACAGTAATTCTTCGTTAAACTCACCTCAGAGAACTCAAACGCAGCTTTATCCACAAACTCTTTCTCAGACCAGACTCTGGACCTCGGGCCGATCTCCCTGTCAACCAATCAGAGCACAGACACACTGTTTACCTGCTGCAGGTCACTTGATGTCATCAGTGAACAGGTGAGACAGACAGTACCTGCTCTCCAGAGCTCCAACCACGATGGCTATCAGGTAGGAGGGCATGGCCACCTGAGGACGAGGTCAAAGGTCAAACTGACTTCCAAATGATCCATGAACAGCTCTTTAAACACTTCTGATTACCCCAGACTGTCCCGCCACTGTCTGCACCACTGTGTTCTGAGTGGCTGTGAGTGTAGACTGGTACTGGACTGTGGTAGACCAATGGATCAGAAACAGGACTTTGACCCAAGAGACTCGTCTTTGTGTCCCATGAAGCTAAATGTCACTTTTGAGTCACAGTTTGATTCAGGCAAGAAAACTACGTTGCACATCACTGAAGTGACAAGAACTAGCCAATCACAGCACAGTAGAGCGGGACCAGGTGGTCTTGGGAATAAAATAGTGTGCCTGAAACATTATTATCGATAAATCACTCATCATCATCATGATCAATAACGAGAAGAAGACGAGGACTGACCGGCTGTCTGAACCTGTAGACGATGCGGTTGTTGTCTTGAGGATCAACTTCCTGTCCGTCTCTCACTGCACTCATCACAGCCACCAGGTCTTTAGGTACAGACACCTAAGAGACAAAACACAGGGCACACTGAGAGACAAAACACACCTGAGAGACAAAACACAGGGCAACGAGGAACAGACAAAACACACCTGAGAGACAAAACACAGGGCAACGAGGAACAGACAAAACACACCTGAGAGACAAAACACAGGGCAACGAGGAACAGACAAAACACACCTGACAGACAAAACACAGGGCAGACGAGGAACAGAAAGACAACACCTGACAGTCAAAACATAGGGAAAATCAAGAAAAAAACACTTCTGAGGGACAAAATACAGGGCAGAGCTGAGGACTACAGACACCTGACAGACAAAACACAGGGCAGACGAGGAGCTACCTGAGCGTAGTAGGAGTGTTTGACAGACGGACTGTCCTGACAGGGGACCATACTCCTGCAGTGGTGAGCCTGGAAGACAAAACACAGGGACACAATCAGAACAGTGTTCAGCCAATCAGGTTCAGTCGTCTCCTGTCAGAGTTGAAAGATAAACATGTTGCTCTCGACACTCTGAGCCTTTAAAAAAAACACGGAACTGATTTCATGTGTTCACCTGGAGCAGTTTAAAGGGACAGTTGGTATTATTTTAACTGTGGCTATGGGAGCTTCTTATAGTCTGTCTGACAGGAAACCAAATATCACTCTGTCCAGACCAACCAAACTCCATTCACAAAATCAGTCATTTTAGCTCACAGAACACAGGAGTTGTTGGTCTGCTGCTGCCTCCATCTGTTAAGTTTGTGTTGTTGTGAGACTTCTGTGAATCTGAACTAAATCTTTAAAACACTGAAGTCTCACAATAACACAAACAAACTAACAGATAGAGGCAGCAGCAGACCAACAACCCCTGTTTTCTGTGAGATAAAATGACTGATTTTGTGAGTGGAGTTTGGTTGATTTGGACAGAATGACTTTGTCTTACATAACAGTGAATTTCCTGTCAGAAAAATCTGTCAACATGCAGCCGTTACTGATGAAACTCCAGAGACAAACTGTTCAAAGACAACAAACCACACACACAGACACACACAGACACACACACACACACACACACACACACACACACACACACACACACACACACACACACACACACACACACACACACACACACACACACACACACACAAACACACAAACACACAACACACACACACACACACAAACACACACACACACACACACACACACACACACACACACACACACACACACACACACACACACACACACACACACACACACACACACACACACACACACACACACACAAACACAAACACACACACACACAAACACAAACACACACACAAACACACACACCTGACACTGGCTGAACAGGTACGGCTGTTTCTTCCCAGCAGTCTGTTCAGGTGCGAGCCACTGTAGAGCCGTCGCCGTTGGAGACGTCTCATAGGTCACCTCCACGATCACATGCTGTCCTCTGATTGGTCCAAACACAAACATGTTAGGTTCATATTATTTTCAAAAGATGTCACATGAGAAAAAGGAAGTGGAGGTGGCCTCACCTGGAGAGGTCAAAGGGCAGCACGATGTCCAGCGGAGTCCCCTTGAAGCTGTGTTTGGGGCCCATCGTAAAGCGCGCCGCCTGTCCATTAGCGCTCACAGAGACGATCTTCAGGTCCCTGGTGTCCAAAGTCTGCAGCAGATAAAAAACACACTTTTACTAATGAGCTCCTGATTAATGTCAGACCTGCTGAGTCATCACTCAGGACCTGACACACACCTGCTGATAAACACTCACCTGAACTGACACACCAGCCTTAAAATCAAAGTTCACCACAGTTCAACCTCAGTAAAACCATTTTGTCTTTAATCTGAGCTACGTCACACCAAACTCCATTCAAAAATCTATGACTTTACACACCTGTACAGACAAAGCAGGCTTAAAATCAAAGTTCAAATCTGAGTAAATATGAATTAAAGAGCAGCAGGTAAAGGATTAAAAAACTTCTTATCAAATGAATCTCCAAATGTATTAAATTTAAACTCCGGACTGTCAGAGGATCAGTGATCACACACATTTACTGTTTATTAGAGTTATAATATAGACAGGAGATCATAGATCAAAATTATGTTTGTTTCAAATATTTATAACCGCTTTCAAACCAAAAAAAAAAAAGAGCAATTTCAGAATAGAATAGATCTTGTTACTGCTAAAGTAAGACTTTTTGGACAAATAGCTGATGGAATTAACTTTAATTGACAACAGTGGATCAAATATCAAATGAACCAAGATGAGAAAAGTTTCATAAATGGTGAACTGGATTCAGCCGAATTAAAGAGCAACATCTGCTCATTCAACTGCAAAATGACAGTCACCTCTGCTCTGATCTCAGGTGAACACACCTGTTCTGCCTTCAAGTCAAATCCAGGATCACACAGCCTAATAAATTCAGTCTGAACAATAAAAGAACTATCAATACAGTTTTGATCAGATAAGTACGTGAAATCAATATGTAACTGTTGGACCTGCAGTCATGCCAAACTCCAGTCAAAAACTAAACAATTTTAAACAAAGACACTGTTTGAAAAAGTGAAATCTAACAAATAAACAGTTTAAATAAGTTTAATAAATGAAGAGCTGAGTAACGCCGAATTAAGGAGTGACATCTAATGAATTAAAAAACTCATTCTTAAATATTTATGAACAATTAAATGACAGTTAATCTCCAGATTTCTTTAGAATTTGACATTTTGACAACCAGGTTCTGTTTCCTAAAGTTAAACTGCAGCAGCACAGTTGACAGAGCTGTCGGAAGGAGAACAACGCGTTCAGTTTATTACGCTGCTACGATTCAGACCAAACTTCATTTAAATTCTGTCCGTTTTTAACCTGATGCTGAGTTTAATGAAATGACCCCTTCAGGGACTATAAACACGGTGTGAAATCAGATCACTCAGTGAATGAATGAGCCGTTAGCTGAGAGGCTAACACGCAGCGGAGCACCGGGCTCCGGTAACATTACCAGAGTGTTGAATCGGTCCTCCAGAGCCTCCACGGTGAGCGCCACCTTGGCTTTTATCACGTGTCTGTCGAAGTCCACGTGCAGGTGGAGGTTCAGGTGTTTGGTGACGCACCTGGTGGAGGAGGAGAAGGAGCAGGGGTCCATGATGTGATCTGTCCGGTAACAGCGGAGAGACTAAAGCCACCGTCACACTGACACCCCGTAAAGCATCACCGGAATCTGTTCTACACACATCCTGTACATGGCTTTTCACAATAAAAGAGTCAGCAAAAAACAACACGCTTTAATTTTGAAACATCAAATATTTGGAGAAGAAACTACATAAAACACAAAACATCTTTTAAAATCGATCAGATTATTGATTAGAATGAGGTGCATGTTCATTTTTACACCTCTCTCGAATATATGAATTCTAGGCCTCCCGAATTCAAACTATTCTTCTGTTTTTATCATTTAATCCGTCATGGTGGAGAACCAACACTGACAAAACTAAAAAATGAATAAAGAAATTACTCAATAAATTTATGATGATGTCATTGAATGCACCAAAAATAATATCAGACATTTTTTTTTAATTAATAAAATTATTTTAAAAATAATGTAGTGAGCCAGGACGATCAACCAATCAGTGAAAAGTTTACCTTATGACGCATTTTGAATGAAAATTTGAAGAAATAAATATATAAAAACATAAATAAAAAATGAATTAATAGAAAACAAATCAGTATAGTGGGAAAGACACGATAATTGTTGCACAATTGACACAATAAATAAAAGCATGATTAATTCAGATGCCATTAAATGCACCAAAAACAATATTACAAATTAAAAAAATTAAATTATAAATTAATTTATGACATAAATTTATATTTTTTGTTTTAATTTTCATTTGTGTTTATTTATCTTTGTATCACTTCACCTGTTTGTTTACTTACCATTTAATTAATTAATCAAATTAATTATTTTTTATTTTATTTTAGTGTAGTGCGCCAGGCCACCATGTCGAACCAGCAGAGTAAAAGTTTTCCCCGTGACAGCCCCTGACTGGCACATCAGGAAAAATAAATACATGAAGAACAATACGGAGATGCATGAATTAATAAAGAAAAGGTAAATAGGGAAATGAATATGGTAAACATTTGATATAAATTTAATATTCATTTTAATATTATTTGTGGTGTATTTAATGGCATGTTGATTTATTTACTGAGTCATTCATTTATTTCTTTATTTTTGATTTAGTCAGTTATGGTTCTCTTCTTCTTAAACTCATTTCAGTTTAACTTTATTATAACCATCACATAAATATACACACATACAAATATAAACAGTGTAAAGGACGACAACAGTAAACAGTATAGTAGCTGTATGCATGTAATTAATAAAAGTAATATGTTCATATTCAATATAGATAAAGTAAAATGTGTTTGTGGGTGTTTTTAATAAATAAAAATAAAACCCACTGTCATATTTAAATGATTATTTATTTATTTACAGTGTTGCAGTGCCTCGTGTCCTCCAGCAGGGGTCTCCCTCTGTCTCCCGGTGTCTCTCCGTTCCAGCCGTCCTCTCGGTGTGTGTCTGTCCGTGATGGAGGAGCGGAGGACCGGAGGATGGAGGACGAAGGTGAGGGAGCTCTGATCCGGTCGTGATGAACCCGTTTGACGGCTCCGGGTCTCCCCGTCATGAGGAGGCGGACAGCGGGGACAGCCGGTGTCCGTGGGCCCGCTTCTCCGCCTGGTTCGAGTGTGTGTGTGTCGTTACCTTCGACCTGGAGCTCGGACAAGCCATAGAGGTACACAGAGCGGTGTTAGCTTAGCATTGTTAGCATCGTTCACCATCATCATCATCATCAGGGTTCAATAAAGGATCCGAACCGATTCATCACATCCACCAGAAAACACCGATGATTTAAGTACCAGCTATCGGTGCAGGTCTTTATTGTGATGATCATCGGTGCACCAAACTCTGTTCAAAAAATTACTTTTTCTACCGTTTCGTAAAATGCAGCTTTTGGTAAACAATTACTTAAATCCTGCAAAATCGAGATCCTGCTGCTGATTAGAAATTACATTACATTAGAAATGTAATAAATGCTTATAACTTTTTACTGCAACTAAAATAACTAAACTAAAATACTGCAACTGTAAATAAAATGGGAATGAAATAAATTTAGATTTTGTTAAAATGTCTGGTGTTGAAACAATAATTTGTGAGCCGAAGTGAACATTATTATCTCAGGATTTGGCAGAAACAGATTCTTGTTAAATCTGCTAAAGTTTAAATTGAATTTGGTGCACTTCTGTTCTCTCCATGACTGCCTGAAGCTAAAGCCATGTCAGGGTGCCTATATTATATTAATCGTTACTGTGTGGGGATTCGTACAAAACTCCATTTGAAAAACTGACGATATTTAAAAATTTCCTTCCATTTTGTCAGATTCACCCGTCGTATCAAAGATATGTTGAACTGAAATAATTTTGAGAGTCTGTTGTTGAGTTCGGCATGTAACCAGCCCACCAAACAACATTTATGAATTTGAACTTCACTCGATTCTTTAAACTTCTTTTCACTCAGACAGATAACTGTGGGACTTAAAGAGGGACTCAGTTTAGATTTTGTGCTGTAGAGATGAAGGTTTATAAACCAAAGTGAACTTTCATCTTGTGATATTTTACAGTCGGGCTACAGGCAGCAGTGTTTTAAATGAGCAGAATTCTGAATGGAAATTGGTACAAGTTGTTTCTGTTGTTGTTTTCAGCTGGTGTATCCTCACGATGTGAAACTCACAGAAAAGGAGGTAATTGATTGAATGTCTTTGTCGTATTTATTTCCTTTTGTTCAGTTTGTTGACTAATAATCAATATATTGATTATAGATTTATTGATCATATTTCTGATTTGTTATTAGAAAACCAGCATCTGCTACCTGTCCTTCCCTGACTCATACTCAGGTAAATTCAGATGTCTAAACAATACTTTATGGTTCTGTATGGTTCTGTGTAGTTCTGTTCTGTACTCAGAGGTCACGTGTTCCTTCCTTCATTTCCCAGGATGCCTTGGGGACACTCAGTTCAGCTTCAGGTTACGTCAGTCGGTCGGTCGCAGAGCGTCCAGGTTTAGAGAAGACGTTTACAACAGAGACGCTCCTGTCACCCTGCAGGTGAGCTAACGTATTGATCGGTTATTGATCAGTTTGTCTGATTAGTTTGACTAGATCATTAAAACGTAGTTTCCTGCTAGAGGGCACAGCTCAGAGCAGCTGATCATCATCGTTATCCTCTGTGATGTCATGATGTGTCTCTTTGTGTCTCCGCAGACGGAAGTGTCCCATTTCTTTGGTTACGTCTATTTTAGACAAGTGAAGGACGTCTCAGTGAAGAGAGGATACTTCCAGAAGGTCAGACACACCTGCTCCACCTTCTCACAACACGTCACAACTGTGCACATCTGTTCACTCCCATTCCTTAACTACAAACTTTTCAGTTTGATTGACAGCTGTGTGGTCATGTGACTCTCTGACTATGTGTTGGTCTCCAGGTTACACTCACCTGTTCACACCTGGTCATGTGATTCTCTGTGTGTGTGTGTTTCAGTCCCTGGTGTTGGTCTCCAGGTTACCGTACACTCACCTGTTCCACTCGCTGCTGCAGATCATTGCTCCAGAGTTCTTTGAGAAACTCGAGCCCTGTCTGGAAGCAGGTGATGATGTCATGATTACATCATTACGTTAGATGAATAATAACAGTAATAATCATGACATCACCTGACATATTGTGTCGTCCTCACAGTTTGTAATGAGATCGACCAATGGCCTACACCCGTACCAGGACTGACCCTCAACCTGCCAGTGATGGGTGTGGTCTTACAGGTGAGAAGAAAGGGGCGTGACCTCAAAGGTGTTTTAGGTTGATGGGATTTCTTGAATCTGTTGTTATTTATTTAGATAAAATATGTTTTTGTTTCAGGTGCGGATTCCTTCAAAAACAGACAAACCAGGAGGAAGTCCAGTGAGACAGACAGCTCGAGAGGTCAGGACCAGGAAGTGATTCTTTATTAACAAACTGAGCGTGAACAAACAATAATGTTAATTAAAAAAAATGTCCTCCTCAGGATCTCCTGCCAGCTCCGACTCTGCTGCCCACCATCCACGAACTGGACCTGTTCAAGTCTGTTCTTTATTCTTCTTCTTCTTATTATTATTATTATTATTATTATTATTTACTTCAATAAAAAATGCTTGAAGAACATTCAACATAAACATTTGGACTTACGATCTGTATTCAGGTGTTTCCAGTCGGTCCTGATCCACCTGCAGATCCTCTGGGAGCTCATGTTGCTGGGGGAACCGCTCGTCGTCATGGCGCCGTCTCCCACCGTCTCCTCGGAGACCGTGCTGGCTCTCGTCAGGTAACTGCACAGCCAGATAGTCTTCTGGAGCTCTTTGAACTTCAGTCAGAGTCACAGTAGTTCAGGTCATGATCATCAGGTCATCTACTGTCAACTCAGACTGTTATGATTGATGAGCTCCTGCGAGCCAGTCAGAGAGCAGTATTTATGTTGTTGCCATGGTAACAGAGCACCATCTCTCTGCGTCTCTCAGCTGCATCAATCCTCTGAAGTTCTGCTGTGACTTTCGTCCATATTTCACCATCCATGACAGCGAGTTCAGGGAGTACACCACCAGGACACAGGCACCGTGAGTACCACACACACCTGAACACACTTGAGCACACCTGATGGCACCTGATCTCACCTGAACACTCCTGGACTCACCTGAACACATTTGAACTCACCTGTCTGTCTGTCTGTCTGTCTCACCTGTGCAGACCTAACGTGGTTCTGGGCGTCACCAATCCGTTCTTCATCAAGACTTTTCAGAACTGGCCTCATGTGGTCCGACTGGGAGAAATCAAGATGGCGGGTACGTTAATCTTTATGATGATGATGATGATGATGATAATGATGTGATGACATCACAGTCTCAGGTAACCTTCTGTCTTTCAGGTGATTTACCTAAACAGGTGAAGGTGAAGAAACTGTCCAAACTGAAGACACTGGACACTAAACCAGGTCACATGATACACTTTATTAAACACTTTTATTTTGAAATAAATCTTGTTTTATTGTGATAGTAACAGTTGACTTCCTGTGTGCAGGGATCTACACAGCATACAAAACATTTCTACACAAAGACAAAGTCCTCATCAGACGACTGCTCAAGGTGAACAGACACCTGAAGATGTCACCTATCTGTCCCTTACCTGTCTGTCTCTGTCTTACTTCTCTCTCACCTGTCTGTCTCACCTTTCTGTCTCTGTCTTACCTATCTGTCCCTTACCTGTCTGTCTCTGTCTTACTTCTCTCTCACCTGTCTGTCTCACCTTTCTGTCTCTGTCTTACCTGTCTGTCTCTGTCTTACCTATCTGTCCCTTACCTGTCTGTCTCTGTCTTACTTCTCTCTCTCTCTCACCTGTCTGTCTCTGTCTTACTTCTCTCTCTCTCTCTCACCTGTCTGTCTCTGTCTTACCTGTCTGTCTCTTTCCTGTCTGTCTCTGTCTTACTTCTCTCTCTCTCACACCTGTCTGTCTCTGTCTTACTTCTCTCTCTCTCTCACCTGTCTGTCTCTGTCTTACCTGTCTGTCTCTTTCCTGTCTGTCTCTGTCTTACTTCTCTCTCTCTCTCACCTTTCTGTCTCTGTTTTACTTCTCTCTCTCTCTCACCTGTCTGTCTCACCTTTCTGTCTCTGTCTTACCTGTCTGTCTCTGTCTTACTTCTCTCTCTCTCTCACCTGTCTCTCTCACCTTTCTGTCTCTGTCTCTTACCTGTCTGTCTCTGTCTTACCTGTCTGTCTCTTTCCTGTCTGTCTCTTTCTTACCTGTCTATCTCTTACCTGTCTGTCTCTGTCTTACCTGTCTGTCTCTTTCCTGTCTGTCTCTGTCTTACTTCTCTCTCTCTCTCACCTTTCTGTCTCTGTCTTACCTGTCTCTCTCTCACCTGTGTGTCCTCAGGGTATCCAGAGGAAGCGCCCGTCGGAAGCCCAGAGCGCCATTTTGAGGCGACACCTGTTAGAGCTCACTCAAAGCTTCATCATCCCTCTGGTGAGACAACAGCCAATCACATCACTCTAACATGTCACATGTGTGTAACTGACAGTGGTGTAAAGTAACGAAATACATTTACTCAAGTACAATTTTAACAAACTTGTACTTTACTTCAGTATTTTCATTTTATGCCACTTTTTACTCCACTACATATGTTTGATGCGTGTAGTTACTAGTTACTTTATATATATATATTACTAATCTACCCAGTATCTCAAATTGCCTCCACATTTACTTTTAGTACTTTAAGTACATTTTGATTATAAAACTTCTGCTGCTTAAATTAGACAAAATGTGAGTGAAGTTTGGTGTGAAACAGCTGAAACTGCAGGTCATGAAGAAGAAGCTGATTTTAATGTTTTTATAACTCAATTCATCTCAGACAGAACAAATCACTCAAACAAATAACTCAGAGTTTCATTAAGTTTGTAAAGTTTCTTCTCAGTCAGCGACTCTCAGAATCGAGTGTTTTTTGAATGGAGTTTGGTGGCTTTTTACTTTTTAAAGTTTAAACCGTTCATCATGTGATGTCATGTTATGACTCGTCGTGTGTTTGTCCAATCACAGAGCAGTAACTAGAGTGTAATCCATGTGTCTCGTCTGTCAGGAGCGGTACATGGCGAGCCTGATGCCTCTGCAGAGATCGGTGACGCCCTGGAAGGTAAACAGGAAGTGGATTATGATCTGTGATGACCTCACAGTGATGTAATCAGCGATGTCATCAGTGTGTGTGTGTTCAGACTCCTCCTCAGATCCGACCATTCAGTCAGGACGAGTTCATGTCCACTCTGGACCACACGGGGCCGCAGCTCACCTCAGTGCTCAAAGGTGATTGGATGGGACTGTACAGGTGAGTCGCTCAGGTGTCTACAGGACGGACAAATACAGAGACAGTAGAGTTACCTATAGAATTAGCTTTACATTTCATCAGCGTAAGAACATGTCCTGTCCTGTCTAATAAATGAATAATTAAGTCTTAATTCAATGAATAAAGTCGTAACTTTGAGTCAAACACATTCAGAGTTTTTACCTTCAGCTGTAGGAATCTTAAAGGTCATTTATTGTCGTGATCTTTATGTTCTCAGACGTGTTTTCATGACAATAAAGTAAATTAATTTTTAGTATTTCTGTCCTTTTTGTTGGCCAGGAAGTTCTTCAGGTCTCCCAACTTTGACGGCTGGTACCGACAGAGACACAAAGAGATGACTCAGAAACTGGAGAGTCTCCACCTGGAGGTCATCTGTGATGCTGTGAGTCACTGCACTGGTGTTCAGACTGGGGTCCAGGGACCAGCAGGGGTCCTGTTGTGGGTTGTAGGAGGTCAGCAGCAGAATATTTTAACTTTTATCACAATTTCTCTGATCAGGACTTGTTGGGTTGGACCAAAGACAAGTCTGAGGTGGAAATCGTGGACTTGATCCTGAAGCTCAGAGAGAAGCTGGTGAGTGAATCAGTCTGTGCTGACAGGCGACTGAACTTCACAACACTGAGCAGAAAACTTCAGATTTATGAGAGACATGTTGAACAGTTTGAGATAAAGAAATTTAAGAGAAGTCATCCTCAGTAAAAAATCAATAAAAATCAGTCCCTCCAGGAAGCTGCGATCACAATTCACACAAATTTAACCTGGAATTTTGTCCAAACTGCAACTTTTACACAAATTTGACCAATTATTGTTGGTCCCTGTGAGTTTCACCAATCACAGCAGTGATTATTGTTTTGCATTTATATTTTTTTATTTTGTCACAGGTACTGAAAAGAACATGTTTGTCATTGTTGATGTTTATGACATTTAATGCTGGTTTGACTGAGTTTGAGCTCCAAAAAGATTCTGCTTCTTTGTGAAATCCCCCCCAGGTGACCTTCATTTACAAATAAAGCAGATTTTTATATTTGTTGTCATTTTGAGCCTTTTGGGTCTAAAGTTAGTCAGAACACTCAGAACACAGTCCAGCTTTGTTCTCCCTGGAACAAGTTCCCTTCAATCTCTAATGAATTACACAAAAAAATCAAAACTTTCTTTTGCAATTTTCCCTTTCCCACAATTTCATTGCAAAAAATGCTCAAAAGCATTGCACCACACATTGTAGTTTTTTTTAAAAAAAGCGATATTCACTCTTAGATAATCATCCACTCAGTATGTCCTCACCACTATGCCGATGATAAGTGAAGATCTTCAGTTCACCAAACAATCCTGGAGTTTTAGGAGAAACAGGGTAGCAGCCTCATCCAGTACAATGGCAGTGAATGGTGACCACGGATAAAACGTTACAAATAGAACACAAAACTCAAAATGTCTCCATCCTGCTGGTGTGGTGTAATCCAAGTGTCTGCGAGCCGCGACATTAAAAATTAACCACAAAAGACACCATTTACGCCATG